>JAFVLL020014031.1:33845-40099 GCA_021397915.2 Tor tambroides | reverse complement strand
TATTTATTTTTGTTAATTATTTTATTTCAGTTAGTTTTTCAATAACTGTTGTTAGTTTCATTCGTTTTAGTTTTTCAAATATTTTGACATTTTTTTATTTTATTTCAGTTTACGAAATAGTTTTTTCACCATTTTCGTCTTAGTTTCGTTTACAAAAATAACCTTGCTCCTCATTTAGCGATACACTCCTCATCAATTTCACGTCCACCTTCAACAACTACTATATGTCAACAACTTGACTTTATCGTTATTATCGCGGGAAGACAAATTTTTATCGTGGGGAGAATTTTTCCCGGTATATCGCAAACGATAAGATATCGCTCATCCCTAATATACACACACAAACACATATGATTTAAGAGAAAAAATAAAATATAATAAATTCTAAAATAAATAAAAATAAATTTATACAATTATATTTATATTTTTATTCTTTAGATATTATTTTTACACACACACACACACACACACACATATATACATACATATAAAGAAATATGAAAAATTCTATGTATGCACAGAGAGAGAGAATTTTTTTTGTCAAATGTAGCCTTTGATGATGATATGACAATTACAAATTAAATAAATACATAAACACATAAGCAAATGTGATGCATTCAGTAAATACAAAGCAAACTGGTGTCAATTTTTCACGTGAATAAGCTTATGAATTTACATAACAGCCTTATCATTTCCAGCTTGTTGCAAATCTCCTTTTGGTTTGTAAATAAAATCTCTGTAAGTAAAACCTGGAAAATGAGTTGAAAAGTAAACAACAAGCTCCGCCCCCCTTGGTTACTGTTGCTACTGTCCTATAACAACAAACACACGAGAGTCATTCTTCACATTAGCATGCGTTTTCCTGATCACTCAGAGAAACTTTTCTCTTTGAACATTTTGCTGCATGAAGGACTGAAATGACGACTGTAGTGTCCTTGCCAAACAGCTTCCGTTGTCACGGCAACCCATTTCCCGCTCCACTAATTGATGTTTTTACCACTGAACGTCGAGATACAGAAAAAAAAACAGCGATTACGTGGGAGCAAAAGAGAGGAAAAACAGAAGAAGAGAACGATGTGGTTCTCTGAAGAGCAGCTCAGGCTCAAGAGCTTCATTCACCTTCAATAAACAGCAGCAGAAAAACACACAGTCATCATCAAACGAAAGCAACTCCCTTAACTAAACTCCAGAACCCCAACTGAATATAACCAATGCAGAGCATTTTTCAGAAAATATCTGTGGAATATTCATATATATATATATATATATATAAATAAAATATATATAAATAAATAAATAAATAAATATATACATATATATATATATATATATACATATATAAATAAATATATACATATATATATATATATATATACATATATAAATAAATATATTTATTATTATTATTATTATAGTAATTAATTTAATAATTTAATCTAAAAAATGGATATTAAATCATAAAATAAATTAATATACAAAAATATAAAGCATAAATGTATGCTTATTAATCTTATGCTTATATTTATATCAATATTAGCATTTTGCTTCATATATAATATTCAGTTAAATTCTTAAATATATTATTAAATATATTAATCAAAATATATAGTACAGATAATTTATTTATAATAATAATAATAATAATAATAATAATATTTAATAATTTAATTAAAAGCAATGCAACAAATCACATGCATATTTATATATATAAATATTTTTTTCTGCACTGCTTTAAAAGCAATGAATTTTTAATGAATTTAAAATAGATTTTTCCTCACACAGCTCCTGGTTTTGCTGTGAGTGAATCTTCAGTGCGGTTTACTGTAAACCACTTTTCTTTTCTGCTGACATCATCAAGGCAGTCGTTTAATTATGAAACGCCCACCAGCTAAACACTAAACCACATCACACCAGATCTCAATGCTTTCCACTGCCAGTGACTTTCAGTAGCTAAACTTGGGGATAAAAAGAAAGGACTCAAAATCTCCAAGTACTGTCTCTCAGTGTGAACGTGACTCTAGCTCTCAAGCAAGAAGAACACCAAACCAGGAGAAACGGCCTTCATTACGTCTGCAGCCGCTCCACTTCAACATCAGCATCAGGCCGCAAGAATTCAGTTCACTCCACACTAAACACAGGCTCACACGACCCGACAACCCAACAACATCAGAGAAAAACAGGAAAATCATCAAACTCTCACTGAGGACCTATTTTAAGACGCTTCATGGCGTCTGTTTTTAATCTCATTTCTGCTAAATCAAACATGTTTTCCTCATAAAATATAAGAGATGAAGTCCATGAAGTGATGTGTCAAAATATTATATATACATATATATATGGGTCAAAGACGAAAAAGGGTTTAAGCATAAAAACAGTAAGTGTAATACTTCTTTAAACTGTTGTTGTTTTTCCCAAAAAATTTTTAAAAGTTTTCTGTTTAATTTAATTACAATTTTGTTTTTGTTTTTCTGAGCACAAAATAAATATCATACATTTTTCCCTGATTTACAGAAGACACGCACTAAAATATCATTCAGTGTAACAGTCTTGTCAGGCATATTTACAACAAAAATCAATTTATGACATATTAAAAGACTAATTACTTTCACCCCAGATACTAATTAGTTGTACTTTTACATTTTTAAAATTGTCCACTATCCTAGGTTTTGCCTTTTTGTCAGTAAGAATTATTTACTCATTTAAAACACAATAAAATTTAATATGCTCCCTTATCCTCTTATATATTTTAATATGTACAAGTCAAAATAAGCATGTTTGATTTTTATATAAATATTGTGTTACACTGAATGACAATATAACATTATTTCAACCAAATTTTGACATTTTATTCTCCAAAAACATTTAAAACCTTAAAAGTAGACACTTTACTTACATTTAATGTGCTTTCTATGGACACAAAATCATTTTTGTAGAAATCTTAACATCTTTGACCCATATATATATATATATATATATATTGGGTAGGGGGGGGGTTATAGAAATGAATACTTTTATTTAGCAGGGATGCTTTAAATTGATCAAAAGTGATGATAAAGACATTTATAATGTTACAGTAGATTTCTATTTCAGATAAATGCTGTTTCCCTGTTGAACTCAGGTTATCTGCAGGTTTCTAAGAGTTAGATTTAAGACTTTTTAAGACCTTTTTAATACCGTGCAGAATGAAATTTAAGACCAATCTTGTAGTAATAAATTTGCAAACACACAATACAACCAATTACCTTAACACACTGTTTACTGATACACAGAAAGAGTTAAACACAAAAATAAACTGCAAGGATCATGTGACACTGAAGACTGGAGTAATGATGCTGAAAATACAGCTGCAGATCACAGAAATAAATTACAGTTTAACACATATTCACATAGAAAACAGTTATTTTAAATTGTAAAAATATTTCAAAATTGTACTGTTTTGCAGTACTTTGGATCAAATAAATGCAGGCTTGCTGAGCAGAAGAGACTTCTTTAAAAACATTAATGTTGACTGATAGTGTAGATAGATAGATCTGTATAATTTACTCAAAATGATTCAAAAACATCATGACCTTCAAGCAGGATAAATCATATATTAATGCACTAAATGATAATAAACACATTACAATAAAAACACACTCTGTTTATCATCATAACACTGACTAAAAGCCTTTCAGACGTGACCTCTGATACTGTACTTGACCTTTACTGACAACTCAACACAAACACAACTCAGACCAGCTCAACTGGTTTAACTGTGAGCGGCTTCAGTCAAGTACTGCGGTATTACCCCGTTTTGTTTCTCTCTCCATCGGTCTGTTTACGAGCTCTTAAACTCCCGCGGTTCGAGCGGCTCCATCGTTTAACAGACATGGATTTTTCTCTTCAAGCTTTTCGATCTGTAAACAGCAGACATCATCTATCCGTCCGCACATTTCTGCAGAAAACTGTCTGTGTTGACCACATTAAATGCATATTTCTGGACAATAAACTCAGACGATTCATAGCAAACGAATGACATCAGTGCAAAAACAGCTTCACGTTATGAAACACTCGAAAAAATATTTAGGCCTGAATTTAAGATTTATGTATTTAAATTGCATATAAAATTTCCATGCATTTGAACATAAACACGCTAATAAATTTAATGTGATGTATATTTGTCAGTCATTCATAAATAAATAACATTTCTGCACTCTAAAAAAAAATCATGCCATATTTTATTATTAACTGCTTGCATCTATTAGATTTTATTCAAATAATATTTTTTTATTTTTATATAACTTGGTCACGCACACACGTCACACACCGGATGCGTGCGCGCACTCAGATCACTTGGACATGGTTGTGTACAAGAGGTAAAAAATGATATAAGTACTGTTCGTTTTCTCAAACAAACCGCTCGTTTCGTGTCTTAGGCCATCAATGTGTAGTTACGATGGGGAATTGTTTAATTTGGATTTCTCTGTGCATGTTCTTTTTCCCTCTTATAGAGACAGTGACCTATACCTGCCATTATATGACTGACAGACCAGAACGGTTTGACCTAAAAATATCAAAATTGGATCTACTGAAGAAAAAAAGACACCTACATCTTGGATGCCCTTGGGGTAAGCTGATAGATATCAAATTTTAATTTCAAAGTGAACTATCCCTTTAAAGGGATAACAGCATGTAATTGTCTGAATATAAATATGAGACGCTCCATAACCGCCTTTTACAGGATAAAGAAATGACAGCAAGACGTGACTGTGATAAAAAATAAAATTAAAAAAAAACGTGTTCCTGTAGAACATTACTCTTACCTGTTGGTTAACACTGAGTTTGTGTTTTTTTCAGATACCCAATTACAGTCAAAAAGTACATAATGCAAGCAAGAATGCAAGCTGTTATGAGGCAATTTTTGTTATTATGTGAATAAATACTAATTAGTTGTTTCAGTTTGTAATTTGCCCAATAAATGATAATAACATTTTTAGACTTAAACAATTTTTTTGACAGATTCCTAAAATATTTGTGTTTTCTCTTTAGGTGGTCTAATAAATTGTTAAGCACTGTATGTTTTCATAGCAGTCAGTTGGCACGTTTGTTTGAAGGACATTGGGCAGAATGTGGAATTGTGTGTTTTTTGTCAAAATAAAATAATTTTTAATCTGATTAATCAAAAGAATAATCAGCCAACTAATCGATTATCAAAATAATTGTTAGTTGCAGCCCTACTACTGTGTGAGCCGCACTGTGAAACAGCCAATCAGAGCAGAGCTCAACATTATTATTCATGAGCCGTCCAAATAAGGCAACAACAGACCATTTCATTCTAGACACAAATCCTAGGGTTGTAAATGCACATGTAAAACCGTTTCTGGAGAATTTTTGCCCTTATCTAAGCCACATACCTTTTATGTAGATATCAGAGAATAATTTAAAATATTGTATCAATGCATTCTATGGCACCTTTAAATATCAGTATTCCGCATTTTATTTTTAATATATCAAAACATTATTTATGCATTTGTAATTGCAGGTTAAATGCATTCATGTCAGCCCAAATGCCTTATTATTCTAATTGACTGATTAAATGTAAGAATTTGACTCAAAAGATAATGGACACTTTTAGAAAAAATTGCTTTATAAACAGAGGTGCACATAAGTTTTTCAGCCTGGTTTTCAAAAGAGAACCTGGAGATTTGGTTTGGTCCTCACACGGCACATAGTGCATCAAATTTAACTATAAAAAATACATTAATAATAGTGATAATATTACTGCACTTTATTTATTTATTAATTTATTTTTATAAAATAATAAACTAAAAGTATGATTATACTATTTTATTTTAAAATAAAAAGAGAGTATTAATGCTATTATTACTATTATTATTATTATTATTATTAGAATTTCAGTTTTCATCATTTTCAAACTTAAAATCAGCAGGCTTTTATTTTGGCGGGTTGCCGGCCAAATATGTGCTGCTGGGTTTAGCGCTGCAGATTGAAGAGCGTCAGCGAATGAAATGTGACAGTTTTGCATTTTTAATTTCGGTCGAGTATGAGGACCACTTATGTGCACCCCTGATTATAAACGTAAAAATGCCCATAAAATGTAAAAATCAGTTTAAACTTATTGGAAAAGATTAATTTCTATCACTGCTGTGAACTGACCAACACACAGAATATGAAGAATATCAAAAACTTTAGGAGTCAGCTGTCCACAGCAGTCCGTAAGATACCAGCACAATCCCAGAAATTATGGAGATATT
>JAFVLL020014031.1:16345-26345 GCA_021397915.2 Tor tambroides | reverse complement strand
AGTGAGGTCTTATTTAATGTATTTTTTAATGACAGCCAACATTTAAATATTTATATTTCAACAAACTTGTGAAAAAAAATGATTATATTAAAAAGTTATACAAAAGCTGTCTTTTGTGCAATTTTAATGTTTGTATACAACTCAGCTTTTTTGAGTTTAGATTATTATATCTACACATAAACAGCAATTAAACAGTTTGAACTTTTTTATTGCAAATAAATAAATAAATAAATAAAAATCTTAAAGAAAATTGGATATGTACTTTATTTGATAGATATATATATATATATATAAATAATTAAAATGTTATATGCATATATATACACACACACACACACACATATATATATATATATAACATTTTTTGAATTTTTATAATTATGTATAATTTACATTTTTTTTAAATATTATATATAAATAGAAATAAATATTTATATTTAATACATTTTTATAGTTTTGTATTTTATATAATAAAAATAAAATATATTTAAAAAAAATACACATACATATAGATGGAGAGAAAGAGAGAGAGAGAGAGAGAGAGAGAGAGAGAGAGAACTGAATCAATTCAAGAAGTCTGTGTCAATACCCAGCTTTATTGCCTCATATAAACTCACAAACATGATCATATACGTTTCTTTTTTGTCTATTTATGGTGAAGATTGTGCATCTGATCTCTTTTTCGAGGAGTTAAATGCAGCAGCTTGTTACACACACTCAGCTTTAATACACAGAGGTTCGATCACAGCACTAACTATGAGCCATGAACAAAATAAAACCTCACTACAACACGCAATCACGGGGTAATTAATGCGGGAATGCTAAACCCGTCGCTAAACGGCTTTGTCTCGCCGAGCAGCGTCACGTGGAGGCCTCATGGTGTCTGGGTGGTCCGTTCAGAGCCGGAGCGAAAGCATGCATCAATACATGCACATATGCATGCTGAAAACATGCTTTAGATGCTGTTTAGCATGTCATGAAGACAACTCACTCATTCTGCATTTAACCACTGCAGTCTAATGTGGTTCAGACGATTGCTGCCAGTGGTGTTTTCTTGTTAAACAAACAAACAGGCAACTAAAAAGGAGCTAACCATTACATCAACCTACCGTAACAACAATAAACAACAACAAAAAACAGTTCAGTAGTTTAGTCTCTCTTTGGTTTCAGAAAGCAAATTTACCAAAGCTCAAGCTCAGTCACTCTGGCAACTTATGCTGGGAATAGGGCTGGGTATCGTTCAAAAATTTTCGATATCGATACCGATACCGATACCTTGAGTTCGATACCGGTTCCTGAACGATACTTTTTTCGATACCAATTTTATGAAATCAGTTTTAACAAGATTACATTACCTCAAAAAACTTTGGTTTTATTTTTTCAGCTTGTTGACGTTTATACAGACTCAAAGCCTCATCTCCTGAGCCATTGCACAAAGGAACAAAATATGTCCAACACAATAAATCAGTGCAAATAATTTTAATAAAGCTCAAATAGTTTTCAGTTTACACTTGTGCGTGTTTGTTTTAAAACACATAGCTCAGACAGAATCATCATTTCTATTCATTTATTCTAGGTTGTTAAAGACTTCAAGAAATTTAAAATCTTTATCCACTTTCGTAAGTGGGTGTTTTATTTTCTTTCACCATATGTTTTATTGTTATTAAATTCTGTGTTGTAGTATGTCTAATTATTTCATATTTCATTATTTATTCATAAAAACTACTTAGTTTATTCAAATTTATTCTTAAAATAGCCTTATGAAATGTTTTATTTTTCCTCAGAAATTCTGTTTACGTATCTGGTTTTCAAATGAAGGCATAAAACATTAATTTCATTTATCTTTTAAATGATTGAAAATCAAACTTTATTCATTTATTTTGGCAAAAAAAAATTACTATAAAATTAAAACATGGAAGAAATGTGTGATCTTTACTTAAAAAAAAAAATAGAGTTTTAATAATTTTAATAGTAGCCTAGTAGTAGCAGTATGTACACTCTGCTGAATAATATTAATATATTTCTGCCGCAGTGTCTTCCAAGTTAAACCGAACTTTTATTTTGACGGGCTGCCGTGAATACCTTTACAGTTTTGTGTGTATATGATATGACGCTCGTGTTACTCAAATCAAACGGTAAAACGTTCATGGAGTGACTCTCAGAGCAGTTCTGGAGATGTTGTTCATGTGTTTATGTCCTCATTTAGTGAGACGGCAGACGCTGAAATCACCGCGAGCGTCACGCGTGCTTCAGTCTGTGTGTAGTAAACAAAACCACGCTATTAAGAGAGCAGACTGCTCCTTACGTTTTTGAACTGTTCTCGCGGATGTCAAACACTGATCAATCAGTGCCGCGTCGCTTCTAGTCAAACACACCTCGTGCTGCAGGCTTATTGCCTCACTAACGTTGATGAGATTAAGCCCTTAGGTATCGAAATTTGGTACCGAACGACAAGACGTTTTTCGATACTCGGTGGTATCGAGGCAATTCGGTCGGTGCCTAAAAAGTATCGAACTCGATACCCAGCCCTAGCTGGGAAACTAAAGCCTGGTTTATACTCAACGCGTCCGCAAGTTCGCTTGGGTGCGCGCGCCAAATATGACATCATCGCGGTGTTAGCGGAAGTTCGCTTTGGGTGAGTGCGAACTCATTTGGCACGTGGCCCGGTGTGCGACATTTTTGGCTCGTGGGCAACAGTTGTGTGGCGCAGTCAACATGAACAGCTTTGAAGAGATTTTGGCTGAACAGTGTAGCCTGCACAGACATCTTTATGATCCGTCTATGCGTGATCTGTGAGCAGCCAGATGGCAAATACCTGGCATGAAATTGCAGCCACCGGGGAAGGAAGAAAGTGTTTTCAGTCAAGTTCTTTTGAGGTTCTGGACAAGCGGCAAACCAAGACTGCTTGAAGTGACAATGTTAATTCATGAATCTAAATAATTATAAAAGCATGTTACAACAACATCAATATGTAATATTGTTTGTACAGTTGTAACGGACTGTTCCGAAATTCCTCACCTTTAAAAAGTGCCATTATAGCATTTTTCAAAATTTTCATAGAATTTAATTGTTTACACTTTGTTGACACATTCTTTTTATTTTTGTGGACTTATATTTTCTTTGTAATTTTTACATTCTTCTTATTTTTGTGTACTTAAATTTTCTTTGTAATCTTGAATGATCTGACGTAATTCCGGTAAAATTCCTACTTCTCTTCTACTTCCTGCGGATTTAAAGGATGATTTCGTTTGTGCGCCCCCTGTCGTTTCAAAGAATATCTCAACGGCGAACGCGTCAAGTATAAACGCCTCGTCCGTTTGGGGAGGTGCGCGCGCAGTCAGCGGAGGCTCGCGAAGCGGAGCCAGGCGCGAGTATAAACGAGGCTTAACCTGGTCCAGAGCAGGCTAACCGTCAGGCTAAGCTAAGTTCCTCTAACACTGACCAATAGGAACATATTGATATTACCACTGACTCTCTCACATACAATTATTTGACTTTATTATCAATCCAAAAATAAAAGTATACAGAAAATGCAACTTAAATAAATAAAAATATAGGCTACAACCGACTTCATTTAATGTACTGTGCCCAAAATGTAATGACCTCTTTTTTTTTTTCTTTTTTTTTTAAAAAAGATATATGAAAACATTTTAACATAGCTACTTTCCCATTCAGTTGATCAGCAGTTTCTAGCCATGCAGCCTTCTCTCGGGTTTTATACCTTTTATGGTTATTAGCAGAACATTACAATCTAAAATTGCTCTTTAAAGCATTAAAGCCACTAAATTAAAAGTTAAAATCACTGAATTAAAAATGAAAATAAACTATAGAAAACAGACTACATTTTAAGAGGAATACGCATCAACTCATTTGAGCTAGTAATTAGGGCTGTATTAGCCAGCTTACATTTGACTTACAGTTACTGCTATCATAAAAACACACTTATATGCAGGAGTAAAATTATATGCGTCACATTTAACGTCCAACAACAAATATTTTAGAAAAATGTGTATTTTACTCAATTGTTGCGTTATTATTCTATTGCGTTCCGTCTGTTTAGCGCGCAGCAGCGCTCGTTGACTCGTGTAAAACTCGCCCACTCCTGACAGCAAAATGGATATATTATGCATATTATGCATGACTTTTTAACATTTACAGATGAAGAATATAACTGTGACATATCCATTATGCACTGCTGAAAACACAACGTCTCAAATGTATTAAACAGCACAAATATATTCGCTGTTGGATCGACTGATCCATGATCGACATTAAGGGCTGCTTAAGAATAAGCGTGCACATCAAATTATCTTAGTGAGACTATTTTGTCATTTATGAAACCGCTTTAGTCCTGAGAGATTTGTTTGGTTATTTCAAGTCAGGTTTTGGACTTTAATCCTCGCTTTTCTCAGCGTCTTTTATGAAACAGCCCCCAGCTGTTTAGTCTCTTTTGAACACCGTTTACTGTTTATTACCTGCATTTCAGACTTCTACAGACTCAAAAGAACTTCATGTAGTGTTTGCTTAATAACAGTAAATAATAAAATAACAAAAATCTGTTTAGTTTTTCAGTAGTTTAGACTCTGCTGAACGCAATTTACACTTGTTTCGTGTTTATTACTTGCATTTCAGACTTTTGTTGCCAAAATGCAACAAACTAAAAAGAGGTTAATGTTTGATTAATAACAATAACAAGAAAACAAAAAAAAAATGGTTTTGTAGTTTTTCAGTAGTTTAGACTCTCTTGAGAAACAGTTCACTTTTGTTCAGTGTTTAGAAACTGCAAATTAGGAACTGGTTCTTAAAATAAAACGAACAAAAAAAAGTTATCGCAGCAGATCAATTTTATAAGAATTAATTAGGTTAAATTTAATTAAAACAGTTATTTTCTAAGAGCTATCTATTTATTTAATTTTTATAATTTTTTTTTAAATGTAATAAACATTTTTTCCGGTAAAAAAAAACAAAAAACTCAGCTATAAAAAAATAAAAAACTACAGCACAGGTGATATTTTCTGCCCTCCTCTCATCAACTGGCATCAAACACACATTTGGCGTGAGTGTTGTTTACAGATGTGCAATTCAAACACGCTCATGAAGATATCTAATCACACTATTACGAAAGGCACAATCCGTCTCGTACACAATAACCACCCTGAACTGGAAAAGCCTCCCGTGTGTGTGTGTGTGTGTGTGTGTGTGGCACATGTTCACAGCACACCACTACAATCGACGCGTGTGCCGTTTAAAGCTCATGACCGTTCTTGCAATGCAGCGCTTTTTTCCTTTAAAAAGACCATAAAAGATTTATATCAGAGGGAGCAAAGGCTACGCTCTGACACAAAAAACAAACACAGTGGATGCCAAACAGGGCAAAGTTTGACTCAAATCACGCACGGGAAAAAAGGCATGCGACACACTGCTGTTTCACCTACAAACGGCTCTGAAATATGCAATATAACATGTAAAAATGCAATGCATGCTAAGTGCTCTTCAATGCACGTTTTTCCTCTAAAGACTACAGAAATGCATGACGCTGCAGCCGTTCCCAGTGAAATACAACACTTCAGACCGTCGCACCGAGAAATATCAACGCAACAGATGGAATACCATACTATGATCATAACGGCTACAAATACACCCGTTTGCTTGGCAGGAAACACTCGTGAAATCCTGCTCCATCACAACCAAAAAGAGACGTCTCGTATTTCTCGTCTTATTTGTACGTCTGAGCCCAAGGCAAGCGTCTGATCCAGACAAAGACTAACTAATAAAGCCGAAAGAAGAGACTCAATAACTCTCATAATGCCACTAACAATCACTGTAATAACAGACGGATTTATGCTGAAGGCCACACGTGAAATTACTCTTCATGCAATTATCACAAACCTTTATATAAAAAGAGAAGAACATTTGGTCTGATGCTGATAGTTGTTTCGTTATGGCCATTAAATGATGCAATGATCTATATTATAAATCAATAGTGCTTTGTGAGCTTGTTTTTATAGCACAAATCTACAATTATTCAGAGCCTGAAGACTAATTAAAAACTTCATTTTTGTGACCTTATAAAAAAGAATTAGAAATAAGTTCACAAATATGATACTGTCATCAGAACCAGATCAATGTATTTAATTAAATCATGCTAACTGATATGGCTTCCAATAAATTGTGCATCTGTAATTTAGTCTGTACTGTTTTACTGTATATGCTTTTGTTTTGTTTTTTATCCCTACTGATTTGTTTATTTTATATTTTTAACTTGTTGTCTATTCATAGGTCTATTTTTATTTATTATGCCTGTTTTAGTTTTAATTGCTGCATGCGATGCACTTTGAACTGCATTGATTTGTTTGCAAAAGTGCTATGTAAATAAATTTGATTGATTAATTGATATTAAATATCACAATACTTTTTTCCCCAAAATTTAATAAACAAGCTACAAATCCCAAGTCATTTCTGCATTAACATGTCATTCTCTCATTTACTTTGTATTTAATAACCGAAGCACATCTTATTCTTTAAATAAAGACCAGTATTCAGATGAAAATGTGCTAATGCAATACCAATGCAAATAAATGCATTTATCAGTGCATCACTGTAAGCAGAATAAAAATTACTAACAAAAACTATATAAACTGCATTCAATAAACCTTTCATTCTTATTATATGCATAACATCAGATCTTAACATTCACAATCCAGCAATAAACTAAACTGTTCATTTAACACAAATACAGAAAAAAGCACAAAAAATAAATGTATTCAGTGCATTAGTGTAAGCGGACTAAAGAAAAATGCTAAAATACAATAAACTGCATTCAGTAAAACTTGCACTGCTATTATTTATAAAATACAAATAAATTAAATTCACAATCCAGCAACAACCTGAATGGTTCATTTAACACCAATGCAGAAAAAAGCTAAATAAATGAACATATTGCTGTAAGCTGGCCAAACAGAAACACTAACAAACACTATAAACCTTTTACTAACTCTATTTGTGAAATATAAGATCTTATCATTCACAATCAAGCAACAAACGGAACTTGACCAACATGGAAACACTGTATCGAGTTAAACTGATCTGAGAAACACTGCAACTATTGAAAATTCAACACAAAACACTGCAAACAGAGACATATAAACAATAAAAGCTGATGAGAGAAACACTGGATCCAGTGAAAGTGTCTCTAAGTTACCTGATGTGGCATCACCGTTTACTCTGGATTCACACGCGCCAGCTTCACATTAACATTTGAGTCCTAAAACACACACACACACACACACACACACACACACACACACACACACTATGAGTTTGACAGCAACACTCACAATATTACACACCATTTATTAACAGCACTTCAAAACACCGCGATAAATCACTATAGCCCAGAACAACATTTACACACCAGCAAACAAACACAGGAATAACATGGTGTTGTTTTCCAGAAGCTAATATGTGTGTGATCGTGTTGTTTTGTGTGTTAGCATGTCAATCTGCCACACACACGCGCACACTCGCGCGCACACACACACTCTCCTCAGTCACATATTCGCAAAAAACTGACAACTTCAGCGATCTTTTCCCACACTACGAACACTAGAATAGCATTTAAGTACATTTTACCCGAGTTTATCGCACTTGTTTCAGCAACCATCCACTGAATCCGTTCCCAGGCCGCAGTTTAAACTCGCGTTTAGTCCCACGAAACGCTTCTTCTTCTTCTTCTTCTTCTTTTCTTCAGATAAACCAGCAGCGAGACAGACAGCAGCTTTGCTTCGCCCCGCCCTCCTCCCCGCATATCTATAGACATAGTTACCGCGACGGCCAATCGCGAGCGGCCCTCGCGACACCATCTCCGCTGATTGGCCGAAACGCCTGACAGCTCTTTCGCGATTGGCTGAATGCCGCGCCACTGACTGCAAAGGCGGGCAACGCCCCCTGCCCTATAGGGGTGTGTCCTGACGTCATCGCTCAGCCGCTAAGAGGTAAACAATCTGTCCCTCACAGTCTTTCTGTGTTTAAAAAGTTAAAAATATCAAAAGTAGGTCATTCACGTTCAGAAGCAGACCTGTGCAGTCAGAATGTGAGGGCAGATCTGGGTAAGAGTGAGCTTTGCAGCATAATAAGAGGATGATTTCAAAAAATATGCAGGTTTTATTGCTATTTATGACATTATTTGTAGGGATTTCCTTATTGATTAATATAACTAATATTAAGCATCATTATTTTGTTATTGTCAGTCATATAAATAGAGGTATTGTTGGACATCCAGGACAATTTTTGTAAATAATATACATACAATGGATACATATGTCGAAAATATGTAGGATTTTATTACAATATATGACATTATTTGTAGGGATTTCCTTAATGATTAATATGATTGATATTTAGTATCATTATTTTGTTATTGTCAATCATATAAACTGATATTGTTGGACATCCAGGGTAAATAAGAGGGTACATTTTTTGTAAATAATATAAATGAATATGATAGATACGTATGTCGAAAATATGTAATAACTTGTCAGGATTTCCTTTTCAATCAATATGAATCCATGACTATTATTATTATATTGTATGATTGGCAATAATACAAATATTCATGGCAGAATTTGTGGGGATTTACTTTGCAATCAGTATGAAAATATGATTAACATTTAATATTACTATTATTATATGATTGGAGGTATTACTGAATATCCAACAACAACAGGGTAAATTGTACAAAAAAATTGGGCTTTTGTAAAAAACAAATTGGGTAAAAATTGTTCTATAAGGGATGATGCCAAAAATATGGATTTTATTGTAATTTATGACAATTTGTTGACATTACTATTATTTCGCTGTATGATTGCCAACAATACAAACAGATACTGTTTGATATCTAACAACAACAAGGTCAATTGTAGCGTCTGTTTTTTTTTTAATATAGTGGTGTCAATATAATAGCAATTCATTTGCATGTAAATATTCATATTTATATAATATGCCTAGTATAAACATGCACAACAAATAAAATCTTTATGATTTTATTTCACTGCAACATATTATTCCAAAACCAAAACATGCTACAGGAATTTCCTACAAATCCAGTCTGATCCTGTTCTTTGTATTCTTTGGTAAATTCCCACCAGGATCCTATAGGATTAGTCTCTAATTATGTTATGAATTCCAGGATGAATCCTGTGTATACTGTGAGCACACTGTGTGTTGGTGGAGTATGTGGCTGTGTCTCATATATCTCATGTGTAATGTATATAGTAGAGCACGTGAGAGCTGAAAACTAACGCCACGGGAATTCTCTTTCAGATGTACTGATTGCTTATGTTGCTTCTGCCACTGTATAGAGACTGTCTGTCTGTCTGTGTGTGTGTGTGTGTGTGTGTGTGTGTGTGTGTGTGTGTGTGTATGTGTGTTACACAACTGCAAAACAATAGTCCCATCAGCACATGGTTTCAGGTTGAAACCCGAATGGAGGGGCTGTAGTTAAACTTCTGACCTCGTCTTTATGTTACTCCGCCTGAAGCGTCACTGGCCTCATTTTCCTCAGCGTTTCTTTTGTCTGTTTAGCTGGGCATGTGCTTTGAACATTGTTACTCCCGCTGGGGCCACATCCTGTGTTTAGGGTGTGTTTGAGGGCCTTTGACTCTGCTGTTGAAACGTCTATACGTTAATTGTGTGTGTGTGTGTTTATTTTGCTATAGTTTGAGGACA
The DNA here is from genome assembly GCA_021397915.2 of Tor tambroides. Classification (NCBI taxonomy): domain Eukaryota; kingdom Metazoa; phylum Chordata; class Actinopteri; order Cypriniformes; family Cyprinidae; genus Tor; species Tor tambroides. The sequence goes on along the minus strand of JAFVLL020014031.1, from coordinate 16,619 downwards.
GAACTGTTCCTGAAACAGAGCTGAAATGGACTGAACGTCCCATCTGGAAGAGAACAGTGATTCTTTTAATTTCTTAAATTCTTTAAATTCTTTTAATTTACATTACTGATTTTACCAAGGCTGCATTTATTTGATCAAAAATACAGTAAAAATGTGAAATATTATTCTAATTTAATATAGCAGTTTTCTATGTGAATATCTGTTAAACTGTAATTTATTTCTGTGATCTGCAGCTGTATTTTCAGCATCATTACTCCAGTCTTCAGTGTCACAT
>JAFVLL020014031.1:0-16247 GCA_021397915.2 Tor tambroides | reverse complement strand
TCAAGTATAAACGCCTCGTCCGTTTGGGGAGGTGCGCGCGCAGTCAGCGGAGGCTCGCGAAGCGGAGCCAGGCGCGAGTATAAACGAGGCTTAACGTACCGCGGAAATTTAAAAAGCCCATACCGTCTCTTTACGAAAACATTATGAGATCAACATGTGAGAATACGTTAATTCTACTTGTCTTTAATTTTACACTATGCATATATAAAACACGATTATACATTTATACAAAAAACAAGGAGTTTAAAAACTGAAATACTGGTAGAAACATTTCTATTTGATTTGTAACTGTTATATATCAATTACATATGTGAAGTTATAAAGTTTGGTTTCATGCTGCCTGTTTATCTAGTATTCTAGTAACGTTAGTGTTCTACTCCTCTTACTGATGGCCTAGAACAGTTAAATATTACCCATGCTTAACATGAGTCAAAGTCTCAGCTGACGCTGGAGAACTGATATGAATCTTGTGTAAGTTATAAGTGGCTACTGATCATTCCTGTTACGCAGTACATTTTGAAGTCTGTAACTAAATTAAAATAGGATCTCTATAAATACCAGACTTTAAGAAATATGCTCAAACTCAGGCATTATTTACACAATGACAAGAAAATGAACCATGACGCATAAAAAGGATGTCTTCTGAAATATTGATGATAATCAAAATATCATACAGATTTCTATAACTTTATCTAACAGTAGCTATGAAATGTTGAATGGGAAAAAAAAGAGTCTTTGTATTGTTATTTTTTTCCCACCAAAAAATGATGTCATGTCCTGGTGATGTCATTGAATATCTTTTGGATATTAAGGTATTTTATGACTAAATATATTTATTATGACTGAACACAGAAATAGAGCATTCTATACCATATTTACTACAGGTAGAAAAATCCTTAAGGCACTGGAGCAGTGCAGCTGTTTTTCTTGAATCTCCTCAGCGGTTTCTCCTGGGTCAGTTACTGGACAGTGAGAGTTCCATCCTCCCAGCTGTTCTGGTTCATTACCAGGTCATCTTCCTCTTTCATGCTGTTCAGCAGATATTTAATCCCCGCCTTCACACCTGTTTTTAAACCAGCCCCCAACGCATAACCGGCAACCCCCGCGGTTCCCCCCGTTACGGCCATGAGGGCATCTGTGCCCAGATCCACGGTGCTGAAGATGGCTCTCTCTTTTGCAGTGTCATAGCAGCTAACTGAAGCATAGTAAACAGCTGTTCCCAGATTATACAGCGTGGAGACTGCCGGAATCCACTCCACTACTGTATACACTCGCTCCTCTTTTTCATTTACACAGTGATGCTGAGGGACCCCGTTTCTGCGCCAACGTACAGACCCCACCTTGCAATTCTGAATCCAGCTTTCAGAGTTAGATGAAGGCACTACGCGGCTTCTAGGCCTCAAGATAGCACGATAATATCCAGAATCGCCATCCTGGGTCACGCCTGCACATTGGAATCCCAAACTTCCACAAGCCTGCTGTGCTTCTTCAAGACACAATGGCTTGCTCTGTTCTGCGGCCTGCCCGAGAAACTGAGTGCCTTTCACCCTCACCCACCCACTGCATTGCCCCCTAGGCCCAATTTTACCCCCATCGTCTTTCTCACCCACCTCAGCTAGCTGATGAATGTTAAATATAACAGCCTGTAGGTGGAGCTTTGACTCAGAGTTCAGCATAGAAGGAGATGAAGGGGTTTGGAATCCATTGCGATGGTCCATGTGTGCTGAATCCCTCTCTTTACTTCTCTTGATCAGCACCAGAATGTCCTGTAAAAATTCACATGTATCATTTTGGCCCAGCACCGCATAGAGTTGCATTACCAGCGCTTGGGCTTCAAACAAACAACCTGCTGACACCAGCACGGGCACCATTGCCAACCCTAATAGCTCCTGCGAGAAACTCTTTCCTCTCCAGCCTCCATTAGAGAGCTCTGCACAGCTTGCATTGCTTTGGAGATCCAGCTGACCTTGTAGAGCGGCTGAGAGGTTTAAGACCAACTGATGGGCGGCGGCAAGATCATCTTCAACCACTTGTGATTCTGCTTGCTCTGTTTGAGACACTGAAGTGACTGAAGGTCTTGGGTGGCTTTGAGGGTGTGGAGCTCTCCCAAATACCACATCAGACAGTAAGAGGTGGATGAGAAGTAACCATTTGAGTTTTGAGTTCCGTTTAGTCATGTTGAACAGTGGAGACCTGTAACATCAAGCAAATCATGGTTTCTGTGTTTAAAAAAGGATAAGTTCAATGTTTTGAAGGAATTGTGAAGCCAAAAATGAAACTTTTGTCATCATTTACTCATCCCCATGGATGTGTTTTTTCTTCTGTGGAACACAAAAGAAGATATTTTGAAGAATGTGGGTAACCCATTGATTTATACAGTATTTTTGTCCATACAGTGGGAATTAATGGCACCTGAAACCATTTAGATACCAACATTCTTCAAAATACATTTTGTGTTCCACGGAAGACAGTAAGTCATGCAGGTTTGGAACAACATGAGAGTGAGTAAATTATGTTCCTTTAAGTTAAGTTTGTGCATGCGGTGTCCATGAAGATGTTTATGTATATACTGTATCTGCACAAATATCTGCAGCTGTATCTACACCACAGGGGTGAGAACATGAGATATGTGTATTTGTGTGCTTGTTTTTTTCAAATTGGAACTGGACAAAAAGAAAGAAGGAAGGAAGAAAATTAAAGGAAAGAAAAGGGATGAGCACGTTTTTTGTAAGACTCCTCACTCTAAAAGACTCCCCTGCTGATCTACATACACATTTTCTCTAAACATACACCATATATTTAACATAAAATTCAAGTTATTGAAATAAAAAAAGTAAAATGTTAACTTTGCTTCTAATTTATTTGTATTTTATTTTATTATTTTATCTAAAATTATTTTGTGTTTATTTCCATGTTTAAATGGAAAAAAAATATATATGTGGATGTTTGGACCCTACTATATTGTATTTTTAAATGTATTTGCAATCAAATGTATTCTTCCATCATAATATAATTTGAAATAAATTTCTCAAACATGCAAGCTGTCTGTTTTTATTTTTATTTTTAAATATAAATTACAGAGGAAATTATGTCTCAACTCATTTGCATGTTACACTTGCTTTGAAATGATAGCTCTTCAGATTAATATGAGATTAGTAAGGCTCTTACCTTCTAACAATCCCGATAGTACCTCTCTGTTAGAATCCAGCCTTCACAAAAACATATACATCTCCCTCTCTTTTGTTTTGCCCCCATCTCTCTCACTGGCCCCATTGCCCAGTGATGAATGTGACATCACGTGGAGAGGATCAATGTGTTCTATGGGTGTTTTGTTTATTTACCCTCATGTCCCCTCTCTTCCTCTCATTCTCTCTCTGCTTTCTCTCTTGAAGACCATGGAGGGGTGCAGGGGCTTTGTGTTTGACCCAGATAAATTGCAGAATACTCATTTCATGCCTGGGAAGACTGTTTGAGTGTATGTGTGAGAGAGAGAGCACTGTGCACCTGTGCGTACATTTTTAGTGAAGTGATTATAAAAAAATGTTGGACTTCATGTTTTGGTTACAGGTCATACCCTCACACAAAGCTCCACTTGGTTCAGTCACGTTAAACATTATTCTTCTTCTCAGACCACATATTTGAAGAGATAACAAACAGAAATATTGCATAATCTAAATCAGATATTAACTCTGGTGACTTGTGGTGAGTCTGATTATTGCACCGATTAGTCTGTCAGACTTAAAAAAAAATATAAATCGTAATTATAAAGCAGGTTTCTGTTGGCTGTTTAATTCATGTAAATAATTTAATTATACTTATGTTTGTATGTATGTATTTATGTATGTATGTATGTATTTATTTATTTATTTATATAATTATCTGTTTTATCAATCAGCTAAACCATTAAATAATTTATTATTATTATTATTATTGTTTCCAGGCTTGAATGTAAAAAAAAATATGTGGCATTGGACTTTTGGACCCTGCTATATATTGCCATCAGAGGGCGTTGCAACATTTCACACATGATAATTTCACCATCATTTCCTCTGGTTCTGTAATGAGGACTTTGATTGTAATAACATAGAAATGTAAGTAAACTGTAAAAGAAAAAAAAATGTGAAAAGTAAAACTGTCTTTTAAAAATGTTTTACATTTCATGACTGTTTGTTTGCAACAGTTTGGAAGTTGACTCAGTAATCAGTGCAATAATCAGACTCACCACGAGTCACCATCATTTAAATGTGATTTAGATTATGCAAATGTCACAGCACGTTTAGCAAAAGGCTTAGCCAGATAAACATTTTCTATAGATGACGTTGGCAGACTGATGTCAGCAAAAGGAAACTAACAAATCATTTGGGTGGGGAGCTAGGAATGGGCCACAAATATTTTTGTGCCAAAGAACTGCCTTGATTCTTCGTGGCATAGATTTCACAGTGTGCTGGAAATATTCCTCAGGTATTTTGTTCTATTGTAACATGATAGTATAACGCAGTTGCTGCAGATTTGTTGGTTGCACATCCATGATGCCAATCTCCCTTTCCACCACATCCCAAAATGCTCTATTGGATTGAGATCTGGTGACTGTGGAGGCCATTTGAGTGTAGAGAACTCATTCTCATGTTCAAGAGACCAGTTTGAAATGATTTGAGCAGTGTGACATGCACCACATCCTGCTGGAAGTATCCATCACAAAACGGGTACACTGTGGTCATAAAAGGATGGACATGGTCAGCAACAATATTCAGGTAGGCTGTGGCATGTAAATGATGCTCAGTTTGGTATTGATTGGCACAAAGTGTGCCAAGAAAATATCCTTCACACCATTACACCATCATCACCAGCCTGAACCATTAATACAAGGCAGGATGGATGAGTGATTTCATGTTGTTTACGCCAAATTCTGATCCTGCCATCTGAATGTTGCAGCAGAAATTGAGACTGATCAGGCCAGGCAACCTTTTTCCAATCTTCTACTGTCCAATTTTGGTGAGCCTGTGCAAACTGTAGCCTTTTTTTCCCTCTTCTTAGCTGACAGGAGTGGCACTCGGTGGTCTTCTGCTGCTGTAGCCCATCTGCTTCAAGGTTCAATATGTTGTGCGTTCAGAGATGCTCTTATGAAATACTGAGACCAGCTCACAGTTGTCTGATTACGTGGGGCCTAATAAATTTCGCTAATGGCTCCAGCGTCAATGCCATCATTTCTCACTTAAGTGAGAAACACAGAAACGGGTGGGAGGAGTGAGGTACAAGCAGAAATATGCAGAAGTGTGATTCTCATTTTCACGTCAACTTATTGGCCCAAAACACAAAGGGATTCTTACACTTGAGTCACATGTGACACACATGCCGTGATCGCACACACACAAGTGCCATTTCAAGAGTTAGTAAACCCTTAAGGGGGAGCTCAACATATCACCAATTAAGGGGGCTTTGGGTGATTTTTGTGTGTGTTCATGTGTGAAAACATAAGTCAAATATCTCCTCCAGTTTACATTTATCTTTATGGATGACACAGAGTAGTAAAATGTGTTAGATAGGACTTAAGGCAATCTTGTTTAGTCATAATTGAATATAACTGGATGGTTATAACTGGATTACACAAAATTACCTGGAGTAGCCTCAGGATGGGGCATCCATAGGGCAATGCATTATTACTAAATCTCTATCACATACATATTCATATTCACACACATAATCTTGTGTAAGTAAATACTGTGTCAGAGGCAGAGAGAATGTGTTTTTGGATTGCTATATTTATTTATTTTTTATCTTATTTATTTACTTTTATTTTATTTTACTTTATTTTATTTTATTATTTTTACGTTTCATTTTGAATTGTCCCCTAAATCAATCCAACCGTAAAAATGTGCTGTAAGGCATCCAGCAGCAATATGGCAGTGTTAAATTTCTTGGATTAATTTATGCTGAAAACTGAAAAATTCAAGTTATCTCTCACTGCTGCTCATTGTCATATATGTTTGATGGAAATTGATGCATCGTCTTTGAAAAGTTTTCAGAAACTGATGTCACTTTGGGTTAAGCTTTCTATGAGGATACAAAGTCTGATAAATGCTCTGTACTTTCAATGATCCCTGACCATGAGGCAAACAATCAAAATTTATTTTTAAAATATGGACAGAGGAAGCATTCAACCACTATTTTCTCCTTGACCTAAAGACTCAACGGTGTGTTTGTGTGAGAGCGTGTAGGTGGTCGAGGGTTGAACGGAAGCAAACTTTGAATGCTGAATTCCACTGACACAAAGTGCAAACAAATAAAATATACTAAAAATAAGTGTACCATTACATGCCACATTTGGATATAGTAAATAATATAAGAAAGAAAGATGATGGCGATGACGATACTGAAGGGGTGTTCAGCTGGCAGAACAAAGTCTGAACATGTATTGAAATTCTTTGCATTCAGTCTTTCATTGTAATCACAGACAATGTTATTCACATTATGTGAATTGATATGTGGTGAGTGAATGAGACCAGAAGTACAGTAGAAATTCAAGGAAATTAGGCTATAAGAAAGAAAACGTGAGAGATTCTGTGTGTGTGTTTGTGTGAGAGTTTATTTGCGTAAGCAAAAGATGGTAGGTGTCTTTCACCATTGAGAAGCACTGACTGGACTAGTGAGTGTGGGTGTACTTCCGAACTGTTATAATGTTTCATGTCCGCTTCAGCAAACACATGCAACACTTTCTTACAAATGCAGGAACAAATCGGTCTTACGGAATGCATGTTTCTTACTTCCACTGACAAGACTATCGTAAAGTAATAACTTGTTTTGATAGTATGGAAATGTTCAGAACTGAAGGAATCATTTGTTCTCAATGCAAACAACCAGACTTAATCACCTCAAAGTCTTGTTTTCCAGCTCCACATCCCTTGTATGCAGCAAATCCAGCTTCATGAGGAATGTAGTGCGTCGGTGTATCATTAAGAGCTTTGCTGCTTGCTGAGGAATCAAAAGACGGAAATAAGAATAATTTGAAAAACTAATTAAGCTCGAAATGTTCAGTGCTTCTCTATGCAAATGAATTTAGTAGAATTTCATACCCTATATAAAATGGAGCCCAATAAAATCTAATGTTAAAAGGCAATAAATGAGACTAGCAAAAGAAAGAAAGAAAGAAAAAGAAAGAAAGAAATCAGCTGGGGGCTAGTTGTCACAGCAGGAAGAAAATGTCATTCCTGTTGTCATGGTGAATATTTTAATTAATTTTCTCTTATTAATCCCTCAGTTTTTTATTTTTATTTATTTATTTTTTTTATTTACACACCAATAAATTCACTACTGTTGGAGGTGTCTGATGGTAAATGTTAATCTTGATTTCCTCTCTGTCTCACAGGTATGAAATAGGAAAATTAGACATATACAGCACTCGTCACACAGAAACAGACTAAACAGGTCAACAGGTCAAATGTCTTTTTCTTTAAAAATGTATATATATTTTAAAGAATATTTCTCACAGTTTCAAAGAATGTTAAATCTAAGCCTTACTTTAAAGTCATAAGCATTCATCAATCAGGCTCCTACAGATCTTAATAAAGGCAGCACCTTTTCTACAACTTACTGACAGCTTTGTCCTGATGAAGGACATATCCTTAATGAGTTGGAGTAAATGGAATGACCAGTATAGATGACTCATAATCCCACTGAATAATAAGCTTTGAACCCCCTCTCATGCACACATCTTTCTGAATCAAAAATCTGCTAAACCTCACACACTCTTTAAATGAGTTCCCAGAGCACAATACAAATAACCTTGTCCATTTGCCATCTTATGATTCTGTATATAATGAATTATAAAGTCTATACTCTTCAAATTTTCTGCTTAATCACTTCTTCACAAATCTTACAGAAACAAAAAACACAGATCAATCTGCATAGACAACTGGACTGAATTTTACATGAAACTCAAGAGACTAAGATGAGATGTGAGTTCAGTAGTAATAACTGACCGCACAAATACGTCAAGGCTCTATGTGTTAATGACTTTGCGTCACCAGGGTATGTTAGCATCATTATTTGGTTCGTATTGGAGAGCCAGCTTGCCCCAGCTTGTGTGAGCGGAGCGCGCGAACGCTACAAATAAAGGAACGCGCACACCTGCGATCCTTTACAGCACTGTAAAGACGGAAGAACTGGACATCATCCTCCTGAGTACCAGCTCATTTCAGTGTATTCAAAAGGTATTGTTGCTTCTCTTATATTAATATTCTAGCTTTATAAGAAAGATGATTTCGGTTTGGATGTTCTAAATGAAGTTTGGCGCAGGTGTGGATCTGAGGATGTGCTGCGGTTGGTTGCTCGCGCTGTTCTCTCATGTGCTGCTTTTGCTCGCGTGTCCTCCACTCTCGCACTGTGCGCTCGACTATCCGTCACTCACGGTAAGTTCACGTTAAACGACACTTTAAAAAGGATATCGTGAATGTTAGACGGACTTGCTCTATGAGATGAAAAGGTGCGCTATGTGCCTTAGAATCCAATAGGGGCTAGTTGTCACACTGAATAAAAGTTAATAGCTTACCTAAAAGTTGCATTCTAAATAACACCTCCTCCGTTAAAATAATAATAATAATAATGTTTATATTACTTTTCACCATAATACAGCTTAACTACAATATATTCTTATAATATAACTAGTACCGATGTAGTGCCGAATTCTGACCCCCGCCAGATTATTACCCCCCTAGTATTGGTAGGTTTAGGGTTAGGTGTGGGCAGAGCCGGCGCCAGGGCACCTCCATCGGGGGGACATTTGAATTTCTAGGGGGGGCACAAATTACGTTGTGGGGGGGGGGGGGTTCGGGTGGGAAGCATGCACTCTGTGATCGCTAAAGCGTGCAGTCGCTTTCTTATGTGCGCTGTTTTATCGGTTTCACTTTCGCTTTCGTAATCGATCACGTTCAGCAAGGAGGGGAGAGGATGGAAAGGGGGGGGGCACAGTAACTCGTTTGGGGGGCACGGCCAAGCGAATGTTCCCCCCCCTTGGCGCCGGCCCTGGGTGTGGGGGAGGGGTTAGGATTAGGGGTGGGGTTAGGATTTGGCAATCAGGTAGCGATTTCAACGAGGGGAGTAATAATTTGGCAGGGAGTCGATATAACTATAATTATTAATATATAATAATAATAATAATAATGTACATATTACTTTTCATCAAAATATAGCCTAACTATAATATATTCTTATAATATAACTATATAACAATAATTATTAATATATAACTACATTTATAATGCAGATTAACCTTTCCACATAAATTATTATATAAAAATACTATAAATTATTATATTAAAAATGATCTAAATTATATAACATTCTATCTATCTATCTATCTATCTATCTATCTATCTATCTATCTATCTATAATTTTATATAATTTCTATAATTTCTTATACAATAATTTATAGTATTTTTATATAATAATTTATTTAATTTATATTCAAAAGTTATTGCAAAAATCAAAATTTTAGTTTGGAGGACAAAGAATATTTAAGTAATATAAATGTTTATTGTGGTATTTTGTTTCCATTTAATATTCTGTTATACATATACTGGGAATATGACCACTCAAAAATGCAACTGATATGCAGAGAATGTATGGAGATGGGTAGAATGAATCATAATGACTCCATTAAAACCTTAATGGCTCGATTAATGTGATATCTGACTGTTAAATATGGGCCCAAACAGAGGTTCAGTCATGTGTGTCCACACTGGCAAACCACACACATACAGGTTCTCACACACACATTGCCAAAATAAAAAGGGTTAGTAAAAAAAAAAAAAAAGTTGGTAGACCATTTTTGCAATGTACCACTCACTGCTTTATTCTATTATTTTATTGTATTGTAAAATCAGTTTTCAAGATAATTTTGTTTAAGTTGTTTTTATAACTTTAATGATCATCACAGTCTGGAGTCGTCAAGTTACTGAGTGATTCACATTAGTGAGTCAGACTTTCATTTGCAATCCTGTGTTTTCTGTACAGGACAACAGCGACCCCCAGTCTGAGCGCTATGTGAAACGATATAATGATATTGATTATGATAGTTTCATCGGCCTGATGGGCAGGAGGAGCGCAGGTGAGACACAGAGACTAAATCATATGAATGATGAAATTTGCTTTTAATAGGCACAGTATTAAAAATGCACAGTATTGGGACATCATTTACTCAACTTCATGTTATTCCACAGAATAATATCATCATTAAGGTTTGAAGCAACTTGAGGATGAGTAAATGAGACAGAACTGAGAACTATTCCTTCAAGGTCAAGGGTATTTTATGTTGGTTTTGTTATTCATTTTTATTTCACAGGAACAAATCGTGACACAAATTCACCATTTAGACGTAAGTTCCAGTTTTCATCATTAACATTTAATATGATACACCTATTATTAATTAAAGTAACATCAGAGCTTGATTAGATTTTTCTCTTTGGTCTTTTGTAGCTAATATGAATGACATCTTTGTTGGATTGTTAGGACGGAGAAACACTGCGTCTGGTAAGTCTGTGACAGGAGATGTAAACGGTGGTCAATATGTGTCAGTCTAAAGAGTAAATGGGAACTATGAAATTGCAATAATTTGAGGTTAATTTATCATTAATCGTCTATATGTCGCAGTTGAAATTTGCACAGTGCAGAATAAGTGACATATAGAACACTGCGGAGAATACACTGACCTCCAGTGGCCACAATATAGAATTGTAGTAAAGGAAAAACACCTAGTCTTATATTATTTGTTTTGACTACCAGCTATACCTGCTTGGAGAGGACAGAGAAAAGGCAACATTTTCTTAAAGGACAGAAGGCTGAGGTGAGAATTTGTAAGTTTAGCTTGAGTTCAAATGAATGGTTGCATTAAAGTCAGAGTTGATGAATTGCTGTTGATAAAGATAGCAAAAGTAATTTTTTTTTCAGAGGTTTCTACACAATTTGATTGATTTTATTTTAATTTTTTTCATGAAGGTTTTGCTGTGGTATATGAAGCCTGACCTCCCAGTCCAGAACTCATCCGTCATGCAATTCTGCCATTCTGAAGGAAAAATATCTGTCCTTGTACGATAACTATAAGCTGTATGAGTTTTATTGCCAGTGCATTCATTATAGTATATTTTGTGTTTTATGTAAGAATTCTTAAATTTTATCCATTAAGATTTGTGAGTACAGAAAGCACCAGACCCAAATCAGACGAAGGACGTTTTTATAGATTTACTGTTTTCAGGAGTAAATTTTCAGACCCTGGATCACAAAACCAGTCTTAAGTGTCAATTTTTTGAAACTGAGATTTACACATCATCTGAATAAATAAGCTTTCCATTGATGTATGGTTTGTTAGGATAGGACAATATTTGGCCGAGATACAACTATTTGAAAATCTGGAATCTGACAGTGCAAAAGAAGTAAAAATACTGAGAAAATCACCTTTAAATTTGTTTAAATGAAGTTCTTAGCTTATTACTAATCAAAAATTAAGTTTTGCTATATTTATGGTAGGAAATTTACAAAATATCTTCATGGAACATGATCTTTACTTAATATCCTAATTATTTTTTGGCATAAAAGAAAAATCGATAATTTTGACCCATACAATGTATTTTTGGCTATTGCTACAAATATAACCGTGCAACATAAGACTGGTTTTGTGGTCCAGGGTCACATATAAGGCACGTGTAAATTTCTTGCTCATACCTTATTAATTTTACATATGCTTATTTAAAATACAATTTTATTTATTTATTCATAGAAGAGACAACATTAAAAACAGTTTAATGTAAAATAAGTCTTTATTTAATATGCTGGTTATTCTTCTTCATTGAATTATTCTTGTCACACATTTGCCTCACACACTCTTTTATAAATAAAAGATTGCTGTGGAAGTACTGTACAGGATTCCCTTTGTACATAAAAGACCCTACAGACAAAAGAGAATAAGAAAGGAACACATATACCTTTGGATTAAAGACAAGGGCATGAAGCGCATAAATTCAGAAATGCAGATTCGCTTTAATGGATTTAGAAAGGACTGGTTTTGATGTTCGCACTATGAATGGTTCTGCTTCATTTCTGGCAAGTTGGGTTCCCTCTTCATTATATAATCCACTACACATCTCCCAAAGTGCAGAAGCAAATTTCTATGGGCCTTCTTTGGCAACGCAATTTGGCAAAACACTCTGCTCAAACAATGTCTTCAAAGAAAACTCTAATCCTCTTTAGATTTTATCATGTCTTTGTCTCTGTTGAGGATCTGAAATATGCACACTTAAGTCAATTTACAAAGTAAACATTGTAAAGGGAATGTTTACCACAGAATTTCAGCCAAAGAGCTTTTCTAAGGAAGATCATCAGCATACTAGGAAAGTATGAGCACGTTCAAACGTTTCTTAGCTAACACCTCTTTGAAATAATGGAAATTTACCCAAAAAACAACCATTAGATCATATTTAAAGTGGGTGGCACTAACTCAAGAGTGCTTTTCCCCTGAATCAACAGAACAGTACAGAATACTGCAAATATCTCCATTACTCTGGCACTTTCAGAGAGATTTTCCTAGCTGAATTCACACATCTAATGTTATGTATTACTGAAGACTCATTGATAAGTAAAGCAATCATGCTTTGTCAAAACCATAATCATTCCATTAACAATTTCTAGATGTACACAGAATTTGATTAGGAACTAAAATAAAGATAATTTTACCTATATCAACATTTGTATGTTTTTGTATTTGCTCGTTTGAGTCACTTCAAAACCATTCAGATCTATGACAAATGCAAAAGTGACATTGTGCTTGAAGTGGTCAAAGGACAACAGTGGTTTGTAATAAATTCATTTCCAGTTCAAATAAGTTTATTCATTCAAATAAACTTTATTTGAATTCCTTTATAATTGTGGTAAGTGATAAATACTATATAGCACAGAGTCAAAATGCCTGCAAGGGCCGGAAAGAAGATTCTCTGATGGACAGAGTTTGAGCACTGCTACCTCTGCTGTAACTCTCAGCTTTGTAATAAAAAAGTGAATTTGAATGATACACATTTAATGCACATTATTGCATTACATTATTCCTTTCAGAAAGCTTACCAACACCAGCCCAGTTAAAGGGACAGTTCAACCAAAAATAAAAATTCTGTTATTTACGCAGCCTCGTGTTTTGCCAAACCTTCCTCCAAACATATGCTGAAGAATGTTTTGTCTGTATAATAGGGTCCAATCATGGAAAAAAGAAAAAAAAATCTTTATTTGTTTCTCAGAAGAAATAAAGTCAGATTTGAAATGACACGAGGATGAGTAGCCTAAATGGTAACCAAGTTTTCATTTTTGAGTGCACTATCCCTTTAAGTACAGCAAATACACACAAATAATTGAGAAATTTAGACACAAAGCACACGACAAGAAACTGAATCAGTTTCACCACCCTGGACAAGCAGCAAAATCAACACATATAATCTCACGCACAGCCTGCTGTAGAAGTTGCCACACTGGCAGTGTGAACTGAAGAAAAACCTGACATTTAATCCCAGATAAACAAAAACATTCACAGTCACACTCCAAACAATTAAGTAAAGCATTACGTGGTCAGTTCCAATAATTCACAAGCTACAGTACTTCACAGCGTTACACTATGCCATTCATCTACAAGACCACAAATCCCATTAGCATGGAGAAAAAAAAAAAAAACTGTGTATACTTACACCGTCTTATCTACCTTGCTACCTTTACTTCTTTCTCAGGCACTCATGAACTATTGGGCCAGCCAACAGGATCTTACAAACCCGTATTCTTGCAAATTTCTTAATGGGGTAGTTCACCCAAAAATGAAATTTTTGTCATCATTTACTAACCCTCATGTTGTTCCAAATCTGTATGAACGTCTTTTTTCTGCTGAAGGAAGACATTTTGAAGATGATAGTCATTGACCTCCATAGTATTTTTTTCCATACTATTTAAGTATAGTAGTCAACATTTGTAGTGGATCAAAAAATGTCATCAAACTTGTCGACAAGAACGGGTATCGTTTTGGTTTTAGGACAACTTTGATGAAAGGTTTTGATCCACTTCAAATGTTGTCTACTGTAAATGGCTACCAGCAACTGTTTGGTTACCAACATTTTTCACAGTATCTTCGCATAGAAACTCATACAGGTTTGGAGCAACTTCAGGAAGAGTAAATGATAACAATTTTCAGTTTTGAGTGAACTATGCCTTTAACTCTCAGAGAAGGGTAATATGCTGTTTTGGTGACAGTTGAAGGACTACATCCTGGTTAATTTTTATATTGATGTAATCTTAGTCAAAGTAAATTGTACACGTTTAACTTTGGCAAAGGTACTGGAGCTTGAATGTTTGCTGAATTAGTTTGCAAGCTATAAAAAGCTGCTCTGTTTAAATATTGCCTAAACTCAATACAAATGTGGTCCGGGGACATATGGAAATGCATGATTTTTCTTTACCAGAGCAGAGGCACTAATTCAAGAGAATTAGCAAATGAAAGGAAAATCAAGACCCCTTTTCTTACGGCATTGCTGTTAAATCATACATGGCGGTTTGTTTATGATGACACAGTGCAGATCAAACACAACTCATATTTTCATATTAAAAAAAAAAAAAATCATAAATGAATGGCAAGTATAACAAATGCAGAGGCAGCCTTGCTTGTGGCCCCAAAATATTACCCAATGTTATTATACTATTAAGGCAGGCTCCTACACTCATAGCACAAGAACCAGGTACTCTGGCTCTAAAAGTCTAAACCTTCAGTTCATACAATTCTGCAGTGTCATTCATATCCATATATATATATATATATATAAATATATATACTTTTTAAACATTCACATACAAATGCATTATAAAGAGGAACACACTCCCAAAATGCAAAATGTACCAGTTCATTAAATCACGCAAACACATCATGCACACATTTCTGTGGCACAATAAAGATAGAACTTTTTTTATCCAAAAAACATAAAGCCATCCCAAAAACAGTTCTTTTGGAAGAAGATTTTAAATGTTACTGGTAAAAATTCCTATGTAAAAAGCTGCTATAGCTTTTCATTATTTTCAGGGGATTTCTTTTCTCCTTCCTTCCTTTCTCCTATCCCCAGCTTTTCCTCTATGTCTCCGGTTTCCACTTTGTCTGGGGCTGGGGCATTGAAGTCTTGTATGACATTGGGCTCAGGGGGCTGATAGCGGTATTTGTAGCCAAAGGCACGCAAGTGGTAAGTGTAGTATTCCAGCAGGTACATGTGTGACGCATCCACATAGTGGAAAGAAACAGCCAGGTCTGAGCAACACTGTGGGCCCTGAGAAAAACAGAAAGAAATATATTATTAAATGAATATATAAAGAAAGCTCCTGCAATTGCATAGTTGCCATGTTGTTCAAAACCCACGTCTTCCTTTTCGCTTTAATAATGTACTGATAGCTCCTTTTTAGACAGGTCCAATGAAAGTTGACTGCATCTTTTAATATTAATAAAAAACACCAAAACATTATAATAAAAATGGAAATATTTTAAATAGACTGATTTTAATACATCAAATCACACTGATTTGGTTTTGGCTAAAGGATACAGTGGCAGCAATTACTATAAGATTTTTAGCGAAAAATTACTTATATTTAAGTCTGTTCCTGGCTCCAACTCAGAAGACTTGGAATATAAATCACCATATAAATCATTTACTTTTATGGTACTTTTGCATCCTTTTTGAAGAAAGAAAATGGTGGTCCCCATTCAGCGTAATAGAATGGAAAAGAGCCCATATTATGCAAACTATTTTGTGTTCAATGGAAAATGACTGTTAGAAACATTTAATGAGTTAAATGAGTTTATGAAAAAAAAAAATCTCCCTTTGTGTCATAAAGGTTAGAATAAAAACAAGGATTAGTACTGCAAATAATGACAATTTTCTCTACTTTTTAATAAGCTAATTTTTTCTTGTTTTAATATCATCAGGCAACAGTGCTTAAAGTAACAAGTGCCAGCACAGATGCACTCAGTACACTTTGTTCTGTGCCAAAACACACTTGTGCTCATTTGGGCCAGTGACACAGGGATTAGTGGCTTTTGACTTGAAAAGCACATAGTAAATGTTCTTGTGCGTCATTTATTTGAATAGGATGTACAGTATATTGCCAAAAGTATTGGGTCACCCCCTTCTAATGAACAGGTTTGACTACTTTAGTAATTTCTATGAGTACAAATCTTAATGTTAAAGCATAT
>JAFVLL020014030.1:0-81055 GCA_021397915.2 Tor tambroides | reverse complement strand
GATTCGCCTGTTTTTCGGTGGTCTTTTTTAATCACGAGATTTACATAAGAAGGAGGAAACTATGGTGTTTGAGGCTCACTGTATGTCATTTCCATTTACAGAACTGTTATTATTTAACTATGCCAAGGTAAAGACAGTTTTTCATTCTATGGCACCTTTAACATAAACTCCCAATGAAAAATTCTTCTAAACATTCTTTAATCTTAGGTAATTCCAATATTTAATAAAATGTTGTTAAAATCTTAAGTTATAAACTGTTTTTTTAAATGAACCCGAGCTAACATGAACTAGGCTAAGAGTTTTTTAAACAAAGATTAATAACTTCTGTAGCAAATGTAGCTTTTGCTCATTGTTAATATTAATGCATTAACTAAGGTTAACTAATGAGATCTTATTGTAAAGTGATACCTATTGGTCTTTTAATTCTTTTGCACTTTAATTTATTTTTTTTGTGTAGGCTATTGCTTTATTGTATTTAATTGTTCAAATATTTTTGTTATAAGAAAAAAGTTATTAAATCTGTTATACTGTATTATGACAACACTTTTTTTGCAACTAAATTTCAATATCGTGATAATACCGTGATAAAAGCATTAGCAATTAATCGCAACATGAAAATATGATACTGGCATATCCCTAGTCCAGTCCAAGACTCTATTCTTGGCCAGATCTGTAGATGGTAGCCTTCACAACACTCTGCCTCACCCTGCTGGAGGATCCAGATTCCTCAGACACCCTCGACTCGCTTCAGGCCACACAATCCTGTCTTGCCCTCACATGCAGCTCATGCTGGAAGCCTGTCCTGGCCTGCTGGAGATCCAGAGACAGAGCGATAAAGAGATAGAAATGAGTGGAAGAGGACATTGAGTTCAAAAGAAGCAGGGGAAAGAGGAGATGGAAGACAGATTAAAATTGTCCAAGACAGGATACGAAAAACATAATTACAACATGGTCACACTTCCTTTGCCTGCCATACACCTGTCGAAGCCCTATCGGAGTCTCCACATAGACTTCCTGAGAGGATGTCTGCTCTGCAGCGTGTCTGTGTTCTGGGATGCCTACTGTATCTCAACCCCGCAGTCTTTGTTTGCTTTTGCACTCCACGTACAATGACTTCAAAGGCATCTGAACTGTGAATAAAACCTGTGGTCCATTGTGTAGGCGGATTCAGCCGATTTCTCAAACAAGTCGCCTATCAGCTAAGAAATTATATGTGCCCTGCTGCGGCAATGGAGTTTATTGTTGGCATTTGAAACTGAAAGTGTCTGCGCCTTGAAGAGATGTCTGGCTTTAAGTCTGGCATCCTGAAACTCTATACAGTATACAGTGATTCAAATGTGCTTTTGATGAAACATGGAGATTGGATGTCATTGGCTTGTAATTGATGTGCCGAGGGTTGTTTTGTTTCGGCCGGGGTAATGCCTTCAAAGCACCGCGCATCTGAGGGAAGTGAATCTGTCTGATGATTCAGAGTTATTGTGTGGCAGCTGATGGAAAGAGAGTGAAAGGCAGTGTGACAGAATTTCACAGCTCTTTGAAGTGATGGCTGAAACTAACAGTAAAGACACTATGTGAGCACCATTGGCCTCAGACCTGTCATGGTCTTTTAACACTTTTATCTAAAGCGACTTGCAGTGCTCTTATTACAGGGACTGTCCTGGAGCAACCTGCGGTTAGGCGTAATAGTGATGATTCATGGTAGGGGTATGTAAAACTGCATATTCTTTGTATTGATTAGTTTGTGGGTTGACTGAAAGAGTTGCCCTGAGGCCTATTAGTCTGGTTTGGGGTTTAGCTGATCCTGAATGTGCAGAGTGCAACTGAATGTAACAGTATGCAGGAGACCAGACACATTTTTTAAAATTTGGACTATTTTTAAAAAAGCAACACTGTGGTGGGGCGCAGCAGGCAAAGATGTCTATCTGAATGTGTATGGCTGTAGCAGCAGTGCTGCTACAGCCATACACATTCATGCAGCTCAAACAGTAAAACATGATGCTAGCAATGCTAATGTCATGATTTCAGCTTCCAGGGAATGCATGAACTGATAAATTGTATACATTAAATGCAGTGTAAGTCACTTTGGATAAAAGGCATTTACATAAATATAAATGGATGTAAAACTCAAAACTTGCATGAAAGTAGGGCTGTGACGGTGGCAGATTTTTACCACCACGGTGGTAATGGACCAACTACCGCCGGTGGCGCGGTGTTGTGTATATTTATATATATAATTCTGAAACGCAAAAATAAATGAGGCTCAATCATCTATTAAAAAACGTGCGTGTTTATTTTAGCACTTCCGTCAGTGAACACTCAGCCTGCAAACCACTAAAATAAATATCAAAGAAATAATACAGTTAAATAGGAAAGTAGCCTTAAATAAGAAAGTTAAACAGGCTACACCCTGTCTACCTCACGTGAGCGGCGCGGCGAGAACCCATTATAATCAGTGATGCTGTCTACACTAGATTCGGCGCGATACAACATGACAAATCCCTCACAGTAAACTGCCTCGTCCTATTTATGACATACTGACACAAAGATAAAATGTCCTGTATAGACAGACTCAACCTGTTGTGTTGCGACGCTGCGTCCGGGTTAGACACGTTTCACTGTTCCGCCACCAAGCAAGCGGCCGCGTTAACTCCTTGTCTGCATGCGCTCTCTATGGAATAGGAATCGCGGCGTATGTTTCCACATTTCTTGTTGGCATCTTCCATTTACCGCTGTCTCGTTCGTATTTGGCCAGTTTGGAGAAAAGCCTCTCCAATAAAAACCTGACCAGCCGGGCGTTTGCGATCACATGAACTTGAAGGCACTTGTACAAACGCGGATGGGTGACATGAATGGAAATGATTCCAGATCGGCGATGTAGTATTTGGTTTCCCAACAAGGTCCATCGCTCATCACGAAATAAATTTGCTGAATGCAGAATAAACTGTATTTTCCTGCGCTCAAACCTGCCAAGAAACGCCGTGTATGGCGTTTGAGGTAATTTGTGAATTAGCATAGATTTATAGTCTAAATAAAACAATTTGCAACTGTTACTATTATTACACTTGTATACAAACTTGTATTATGCTTGTTATAGAGTGTGTGACGTCACGTGCACTACCGCCGGTGACAATAAACAACCGCTGTGACAACCGACCACCACGGTGACGCGGTTGTCATTGCGACCGTCACAGCCCTACATGAAAGTTCTTACCATGCAAATAACTAGCAGAATGCGTTGAAGCACAGCTGCTATAACATAAAAATAGACACATAAAGAATCTAGATGAACTAGTCTCTCTCTAATAGATGGTCCACAACCAACTAGTCCAACCACTGTAGTCCATCCCTACTTTTAGCTGCTAAAAATATAAAAGTAAAAATTATGCACTATTGACCAAGAAATGTATACTTTTATTCAACAAAGATACATTAAATTGATCAAAAAAATCATTCAGACTCCAAACTTTTGAACTGTTTTGTATGCATGTAAAAATCTACATATGCTATTCAACCCCACTAATCACTAAGTTGCTGGACAGCTAATGAACTGTTTAGATCTACTGAATGTAGTTGCCTCTTTAGTGTAAAATGCTGTCTGTGTGCATGAAAGTTCATATCTGTGTCCTGTATGACTGATAGCATGTCTATAGGTGTTTGTGGATTCCCTGAGGTTGTTGTAGCACCCAAGTGATGGAGAAAGCAGAGTGTGCCAAGTCTGGCTGTGGTTGTGGTGAAGATTAATGACACAGTTTGTCATCTGTGAGTTTGTGTACAGAATGTGTTAGTGCGTTTCTATGTTCTGGAAGTGAGTGCACTCATTGTGTACTGTATGTGTACACACACTGTTGTTGTGTCTAAGCAAGTCTGTGCATTGAGAGCAGGTATTTGAGCGTTAGCCTCATGTGTGCTCGTGTGCATCACTCTCGTGTGTGTGTTGTATGAGGCGGGGTTAGTCAGCCCTCAGGAATGCTCCGTCTGCCCAGGGGAGGGCGTGGGCCGCTTCTGGGTTTGTGGTTCCTGCCGGGGTTGAAGGTTTAGAAAAGCTCTGTGCCGCCTCCATATCTGCTGGAATAATAGACACTCTGTACAGCAGACAAGAAGACTGCTTTGTGCTAGTCTGTCATCACTAACCCTACTGCTGACCCTCAGACTACTTCTGACCACCGTGAGAAAATAACTCTGTGTGTGTGAGTGTTTTTAAGAAGAGCACCAGTGTAGACTTTGCACAGGATGTTTTGAAATTTGTCTGAGAGTTTTGAGAGACTTGCTTTAAAGTCTTCCATAAATGTACACTGACACTGATCCAAGTTAATCGCTGTAGTCTCTAATTTTAAGACTGAGGTGTTTTATCTGAGGTGGCTCTGTAAGCTTGGGACGCAGTATATTGAAAGTTTAGTATTTCATCATTTAAAGTGTCATGAAACCCCCCTGTTTCAGCACTGGTCGTTCACACCTTAGATCTGAAAAAGACTCCAGAAATGGGCGTGTAAAACTGTGGAAAAGTGGGAGTGTAGAGGGTGGGAAGAGGGGAGAAAACAACCAATAAAACACAGACCTACAACACACTTATTATACAGACAAATGAATATTAA
This sequence comes from Tor tambroides, assembly GCA_021397915.2. NCBI lineage: Eukaryota > Metazoa > Chordata > Actinopteri > Cypriniformes > Cyprinidae > Tor > Tor tambroides. Next base: position 76,463 of record JAFVLL020014030.1, on the reverse strand, counting down.
AATATCTTTAAAACAGAAAGAATAAAGGCAGTCACTTATTGTTTACTCTTCTTTGAATTTTTGGTCTATATGTCATTGTTTGCTGTGTATCACAATAATCCATCGTGTCATCACGTTCATGATCAGACGTACTGCTGTATCTGTGCCCTTATTCGCACATATTTCATTTGAAGACATGATATGTGCGCGTATACGGTGCTGGTTCATGTTTGAAGCACAAGAGATTATAAAATATGAATGAAACACGCTTGCTCCGGTCAGGATATGAACTATGATCAGCGCAGAGAGTGTTGTTAAACTCATCGCGTTGTTCAGCGCAGAAACCGCTCTCTCATGTGCACTCCACGTGTTGTTACATATTAAATATTGTTACGGTTGTGTTTACAGAGATGAACTGACAGCGCGGAAGCTCGTTCATCTGATACAAAATGTTTGCTACAAACATATTTTCCATGTGTATTGGTAGAACATAGAAAACCAACTGCCTGCACCCAAACTTCAGCTCTAGTCACGTCATAGGGAAACGCAAACAATACTTTTTTTTTTTTTTGTTGCACCGAGGATACGAGCACTTACGTCGAGGCATGTCTCTGAATGACACTGAGGGAAGAAGCGGTATCTTATGCATAATACAGCAGATATTTTTTTATGCATACTACAGCGCAGTGATTGGGTTGAAAAAGCTCTTTCTCATGAATAAATACAGAAAAGCGCTCAGAAACGAGTGACGTAGAAACGGCCCTCTCCCTCCCCTGCAGCCTATCTATTACACACTCCGAGGGCCGGCTGTACGTCACATCGGGTGATGTAACCTCGACTTTACTTTTCAACCCGGAAGAACGAAATTGCTCAGAAAATTGAAAAAATAACCAATTTCCATTTATTGATAACATTTATGAGTTCTATTAGTGTTTTCACTGAAATGCAGTCTGTACATATCTGTTCACATCTCAAAAAATGTGTTCTGGGGTTTCATGACCCTTTAAGTAACACTTCTATTCTATTCTATTCTGTTTTATTCTGTTCTATATAGGGATGTAACGATTCACTCAACTCACGATTCGATTCACGATTTTGATTTCACGATTCGATTTTCTCTTGATTTTTTTTTTTTTTTTTTTAACAAAATGAGATTGTAGACATTATACAGTAAATGAAAAGGTGTCCTTTTATTAGGCTATTGCTGCACGTTTCTTTGTGAAATTGAAATATAAGAAAACTAAATTGACATTTTAAAACAAACCCCAAATCAAATAAGTTACACAAATAAAAGAAATCTCTTCATATAAACAAACTAAGGCTTTGTCTGTGCTCTTTCTATTTAAGATTAGAGGCAACCACTGCATTTTATTCATGATCCAAACAAAGATGCAGCATACATGCAGCATGAGCAGTTTTTAATCTAATTTAGATGGTATAATTTCAAAATTTGAAGCAAAAACAGAATGGTCTGACTTGTGAAACTATACTACATAAAACATATCTGAACGAAACAGCAGACGAGCTGAATGAGACGCAAATTCACTCTGCCAGCAGGTGGCGCTTATGAACAGCAATGATATAGTGTTTCCTGGGTTACCGCTTTAAACAAAGCAGAGCTGTGTAACACTACTATGAACACTACTTTAATGTGCATCATTCAGAGGCAAGATGAAAAGAAAATACCACGTAAACTTTTCTAAAGACAGTCAGTTCCCCTCAGAGATACATTCATATAAACTCCTAACGTCACTGCAATTGTATCGCGATTTGTTTGGCGTCTCAGCCGATTTGAATCGTCACATATTTGAATCGATTTTCAACTGGTTAATTGTTACATCCGTAATTATATATTGGGGAAAAAGCTGTATAAGCCTTGTTCAGGAGTAAATGTGTCTTCCTGTATACAACTACTAAAGCCTAAAGTATACTTCAGTTTTGACATGAATGGTTAATGTATAGAACCCGACCGATATGGTTTTTTTGGGGCCGATACCGATATTAGGGAGTAAAAAAAGGCAGATATCGATATATCGGACGATATTCTTTATGTATATATTATAGGACAGTACCAGTCAAAAGTTTGGACACACTTCCCATTCGTGTGTCCAAACTTTTGACTGGTACTGTATATAGAATACAGTATATACATAAACAGAATAATAGGCTACATAAACACATTTTTAGCAATGATAACTCAAATGTGGTGATCAAGCACTTATAATGATGTGACAAAAATATGTAATGGAGGCAGGGTATTTAACAATTTAACAATAAACTTAATTATCCAAAATGAGCCTGACATCAGTGCACTTAACATCGCTTATAAATAACTATATATATATATATATATATATATATATATATATACATAACTTGAATGAAGAAAATAAACAAGGTAACTGTGTAGGGCAACAAGCTCCTGCCAATCCAACAGGGGCAGGTTTGTGCAGGAAGCACAGCTTTTCCAAATGTAAACTTCTAAAATGAATAATAATAAATAATATTTTTCACAAATTCTGTCTTGTGTATTTTCTGGTAATCAAATGAACACTCAGAACATGAGGATTTGGATTTAAATAGCCTAGTATTTTTGCAGTTTAATATTCACAGACACTATCGCAATTTGATTTAAGTATATTGACCTGTTCTTTATTTATTCATCACAAATATGACAGATTTCATGTTATACATTAAATTCTGCTTTTATGACTGGATCCGCGCTTCCGTCCATGTTTTCTGCATCTAGGTCAAGGAAATCATAGACCATACTAATGAGCAAACAAGTATGATAAGCTCATTGCGAGAGTAAAAGATGGGGACAATGTTTATTTACTTTATAGCATTGCATCTCACCAACTAGGTGACAATGTAGCTTTAAATCACCATTCAACAGACACAAGCCACCACCGCACTGCCGTCTATTGGACTGCAGAAAGATACAAACTTTTCAGTCTGCTATGTTACTGACAAACTATGCTGTGTAAGCATGAGTGATGTCACAATGTGATAAGCATGAGTTCTGGAGTGGGACACGGCGCGGCTGGTATAAACACAAGCACTAACTGCCGTTATCAGCTCTGGTGGCCTCCGGTGATGCGCAGATCAGCTCTAACGTCTGCTGTTAAAAATTAACCATCCGTTCATCATATAATCATGCTAAACTAAGAATTAGAATCATTGTAATGTGAGGATCAAATATAGGTGCGTGTGGGTGACAGACGGATAATTTGAAGCAGCGGACTCGCATGAAGTTTGAGCTCATCCGCGCATCTCTACACTACACTGACCTGGGTCGCCAGTAGCAAACAATGGAGCACGCTCTGCTGGACAAACTAAGTAATTACACCATTTAGAAGCATTTCATCTGCGTAATGGCGGTGCTCATCGTTTACTCAGGAAAAAGGTCTATATGTTCTGTAAAAAAAATGTTCATATCGGCGGCATATTTGCCGATACCGATATATCTGTGACAGGCTCATATCGGCCGATAAAATCGGCAAAACGATATATCGGTCAGGCTCTATTAATGTATGCCTACAGCTCCATTCATAGTGTACACGAACACAGACAGCTGACACATGCAGACTAGAAAGTTTTATCCTTGTCCAGTATCTGCACTATTTCTTACAGATGTTATGTACAATTAAAAAAAAAATGTTTTGAAAGAATTGCATGCATGTTTAAATCCTCTCACACTAGCGCTCGTCAGTGCTGGTCTGTTGGTGTTGCCGTTTCTAGTATCGGTTGTTCTGACTCATCAGTTTCTTTTTTGAAACAATGCCTCAGGTCAGTGTTTGCATTAGATTTTGTGCAACTTTTGTTTAGAAAGTGGATAGGACGAATTTTAATTTCATGCTGAATTAAATTTCACCCTTTTTTTTTTTTTTTTTTTAAGAAGAAGAAAAGGCTTTAACATTTATTGGAGGTGTAAATCTACTCCATGCTACAAAATAGGGTTGCAGCGATTCGTCGACGTCATCAATTACGTCGATTATAAAAATAAGTCGATTACCATGGAGTTCGTCGACGCGTCGCACCTTTAGCCATGCCCATTGCGCGAGCCTGCCGTTATCCCTACTTAAGGCTGTTTTTCTGCCATGTTTAACACAAACGAGACTCTAGAGCAGAAGTTAAAGGCTAGTATGGCAACATCACTTCACTTCATAGAGCATTCTATTATTATACGACCGTCAGAACCGCGTACAGCCGCACTGACGCCTTTACATTGTCAGGATTCACAACCACATTCAAAGCTGCGCTGAATGAACAGAACAGCACGGGACATCGAGTTGCCTATAAAATCATGACGGGTTTAATGCACTCACAGAGAAGGAGAAATGATTTGCGTTCATCTGGATTGATTTAAGCATTGATTCAATGATTCAAGATCCACTGGAGCTGCCGTCAGTGCCGTGGACGCGATCGCGCGAGCTATGAGATGCGCGCACCAAACGTGCTCTCTGCACTCGCTAACAAAGCATTTAAAGTCACTGTTAGTTGTTTAACTGTGTGATGGATAGGACAAGCCTGGACTGGGCTCATTTACTGGCCTCATTTATTTAAAAACGGGCTGTCAACTGTGATAAAACTTCCCAGTGTTATGACACCATTTTTGATTCCATTTTGTCGCTCTAGTGTCCTGAATGCGGTTGTGACTTCAGCTGTTCATTCATACAGATATGTATTCAAGCAGATGTTTTAATCTGCTGAATAAATAAAACATTTCAAGTTTCTTACCTGTAAGCAACTGCTGTTAGTCCCAAACAGTAACTGTGAATGCAGCCATAATGTGCATTTCTATTGACTGTATCACTGCCCTGTAATTCTTTTTCTTTTTCTTTCTTTCTTTTTCTTTTTCTTTTTTAATTATTTATTGTTATTGTTTTTCTTTTTCTCTCTTTTCTTGTCTATTGTTATTTTCTTTCATTTTTATTTTTTATTATTTATTGTTATTTCTTTTTCTCTCTTTTCTTGTTATTATCTTTCTATATTTATTGTTATTATTTTCTTTCTTTCTTTCTTTGTTGTTGTTGTTATTATTTATTTTTTGTACAGTATTAATTATGAGAAAACATTTGAATAAAATAAAAGATTAATAGCAGAAGTTACTGCTATTATTTATTGATAGTTTAACTAAAGAATTCATCAACTGATAAGAAAATAATAAATAGATTAATTGAAAAATAATCGATATCAGCAAAGTACCAAAAATAAAAGTATCGGTATCGGGCGAGTACTGGAAAAAGTGGTATCGTTGCATCCCTAGAATCTGCTGATAAAAATGAACCATCCATTCATCACATCATCATGCAAAACTAAGAATTAGTCTAATTAGAATCATTATACATTAATGATCGGGTCTTGGTCCCAGTTGATTTAATGTCTAAATCAGAGAAAAATATAGGTGTGGGTGGGTGGCAGGCGGATAATTTGTTTGAAGCAGCGGATTCGGGTGACGTTTGAGCTCATCCGCGCATCTCTAATGTTCACACAGCGCTCTGTCAGTCAATAAATGGAAAAAAAAAGTAACTGGTGTTACTTTTTTGAAAAAGTAACTCAGATATTTTCTTATAAATTAAAAAAGTAATGCGTTACTTTACTAGTTACTTGAAAAAAGTAATATTATTACGTAACTCGCGTTACTTGTAATGCGTTACCCCCATCGCTGCTGGCCAGTCTCACTGAAACACCACCGTCACGAAGACACATGGTGTTCTTGAGTTAATGACAACAAAGGAAAAACTTTTGGCTTCCCTTTCCTATGCTTATTATTTTCCACTTATAAAATTTATTATACGATGCTCGGCAGTCACTGATTTTTTTTTTTTTTCAATAAGCCATCTGTATCTGTATGATTTGATTATTTTACATGGCGATTTAAACTATGCAATATTTTGTGATTGCTAAGTAAGTGACCAACTAGAGTGTTAAGTTTGGCCAGTGCTGCATTTGTATGATGGTGGTTGTGTTTCTGCTATAGTCCTGCTCCCCTGCTGAGAACGGGCCCCCGTAACCACATCCATCCACCTGCACATGAGACCCCTGCAGGGCTCTGTTTACTTAAGGAAGGCCTTAATGACTTTAGCAGAGAGAGGAAAGCCAAAGCCTTTCAAAAAATAATGCAAGTTAAACGTGATTTTTTTTTTTTTTAACCACACTCACATTATGAAATAAAGGATAAGCAGGTATACCTGGCTTGAATTAGAAAAATAATATTAGCCTATAAGAGTTTCCTTTTGAGTCGGGTTTCTTTCAGACATTTAATACAGTATTTTTACAGTCAGATTTTATATTTTATCAGCTTCCAGCTGGTATTCCAATACAGATGTTATGACCAGTCAATCCACAGTTGAGTAAATGTATGTTCAGACATAAAAAGCATAAGTTGCTTTAGCTTTTATCTTTAGCAGTGACTGTGCGAACAGGTATATGTCTGTCATCACTGCACTGCGCAGTGTCGATTTAGTATTAACTCTGTTGTACTGCTGCGTGCTGTCTGGGTTTAGACTGGGGTGAAGGGGGAATAGCAGTGGTCTTAAAGTGTTTTTAAAGGGGGGCTGTGGGGGTATGTTCCACAGGGTGAAATGGTCCCCACAGACAGTCTGGTCTGATGTCGAAGTTGCTTTTGTCCTTTTCTCCCTCTGCATCAAATTTGCATGTATCACAGTTCATTGAGTTTGTGTTTGTCAAACTCACTGATTTCAAACAGAGAGGCATGCAAGTTCAGCTTTGAAAACATCCACGCTAAAGGCCCTTTCACACCAAACGCAGCATGAAAAAGAAAAAAACGAAAGGAAAGTTGAAAGTTACTTTTCCTTGTGTGCCAAACAAATGCATCATGTTGAATCAGCTTGCTTTTGTATTTTTGTTGCTCTGTTTAAATTTGTGTTTAAGCAGAACTTTCTAAAAGTTCATGGTAAGTTGGATGAAAAGTTCCAGATGAGTAGACCTGATTCTGATTGCTGTTATGCATTGAGTTGAGTATGATAATACTCTGTGGAAGTGTCAGTGTCACGGTCAAGTCAAGGCTGCATGGGCTGAACCAGAAATTGCCCACTGTAGCCCACGGCGTCTGTGTTTTACGCTCCAGATTAAATCTGCCCAGTGTGGTTCAGCCTGTGTCAGAGCCCTCCATCCCTCAAGCTCACCCCCTCTGCTATCTTTCTCTTCCTCACCCCCTCTCTGTTCCAGTCTCGCCCCTCTCTCTACTCAAGTGACAGCCGGCATGCGGAAGGGGGAGAGTGGGCTAGACCCGCCCTCCAGGCTGTGTGTGTGGGTGAGTGTGCACTCATGTCTGTGTTTCTGTTGGTTGGATGTGCCTTGCTGCTGACCTAATTTGCCCTCTGTAGCTCAATCAATAGTCATTCAGTGCTTCCTTTTCATATGAGGTCTGCCCACGCGGCAGCAAACACAGTCTCTCTCTCCGCTGAGCGCTGGAATGTAATGGAAAAGTGAAGAACTGTCGGTGGATACAATATTTTCAGAGTGATGCATCTAATGAATGCCAGAGCCCAAGGACTGATCTCATCGCAAACTTTGCAGTTTCTTAAATGATCCTAATTGTAGTTACCTGTCATATTTCTTTTTATCTAAATTAAACTTTTGTGTATGAAGAATGCTTTTGAAAACACTACCATTAAAAAGTTCTGGTTCAGTATGATTATTTTAATTTATTTAATTTTTTTCAGAATTGATCAAAACTGTCAGTTAGGGTCAGATTTATTTGTTAATACACGCTGTTCTTTTAAACTTTCTATTCATCAAAGATTCCAAAAAATGTATTTCCACAAAAATATTAAGCAGCATAACTGTTTTCAGTTCAATTCAATTCAATTCAGCACAACTGTTTTAAGTTCAATTCGATATTAATTATAAATGTTTCTTGAGCATCAAATTAGAATATTAGAATGATTTCTGAAGGATCATGTGATGCTTGCCATCACCGGAATAAAATACATTTCAACATATGTTAAAACAGAAAACAGTTATTTTGAGTTGTAGTAATATTTCACAATATTGCTTAGGGCTAGGCGATATGGTCAAAAAAAATCATGATAAAATTTTTCATATCAGTCAGTATTGATAATTATCACTGTAAATCTTTATTTCTTTCAGGTTTAAAGGCAGATTTTTTCTCCTGAGTCAAAGTTGTAGAAACCAGACAGTTAATTGCTGTTTTAAACTACTTTCTCTCAGAACATGACAAACACTTGCAAAACAGGTGACCATTTCTCCTGAGGTACAATATTCAAAACATTTATAATAATAAAATATTTTTTTCTGCATCAAAATATGCATGAATAAACTTAAATCCTTTTTCATTCTTTTTCTTTAACTAAATATTTTAATAAAGAAATAAATATAATTCTACATGTTCTAACAGGTGATATTGTTTCAAATCATGAAACAGGTTTGTGTTCCCTGACTCTGATTGGCTTTTATTAAAATTACCCGTTGGCCATCTATCACACAGTTAGATCATGTTATACTACAGGGCCGTTGAATGCTGGAATCTGATTGGCTGACGATCGTTCTAAGGTGTGTAATTATTTTCAGGGAAACGCACTGCGAACGTAGTTGACCGCATTACAATTCCGTATCACTTCGCCAAATGATTTCAGTTTTTTTCAAAAGGTCTTACAACAGCAAAATAACCAAAACCCACAAGGACACTGGCCATAAATATAGTAAGCAATGGGATAAAAACGACAGATCATTTCCATGTTTTGCCACAAAATTACGTTTTATTATGTACGTAAAACACATACTCTATTTCTCCCGCTCTCTCTTCCTTACAGACACACACAGTTTGAGTTTATACACATGGAAACATACGCGCTAATGATGTTAGCGCTACTCTGACGACTTTGTCAGTAAATAGTTTAGCAACTTAAAATTACATGACATTTCTCACAAGCGAATCGAGGTAACAACGGCACTGTTCGTGAGGAAAATGAACTTAAAGTTTCACTAGTAGGGACGCTGCTGCCGAACACTTTTGAGAGACAAACTCAGAGAGGTAAGCTAATTCACTCACGCTCAATCTCTCTCTTTCTCTCTGTCTCTCTCTCTCATAACTTAGTTATTAGCTGCATTTGTCTGCTATCAACGGCTCAAGCCTCAGTTACTAAGTCTAAAATGACGTTTTGGAATTAGCAACAGAGGCGATGGATGAGATGCGGAAGAAATAATCCTACTCACAATAGCGATTTAAATACAAAAACCAGACGAATCCCTTGAAATATATCACCTGATCGATGCCTTGAGGTGTGGTAACTGTAGTATAAGCATAGTAATACTCTGCTTCACGTCGTGGCCGCATCACCACCTCGGGTGTGCATTATTTTTCTAATAATTCAACGGCCCGTCGTCAATTATTCCTTATATAACCGAAGGTAAAACTTACATAGCACCTCACTACCATAGTAAAAGGTAGCTAAATGGTTTCTATGGTATTTGTATGAAAAACAGTAGACTGAATAGTACATTTTAGTATAAATACAAATCCGCCGATGCCATAGCATTTTAATACATTTTTAATGCTGTTTCGTTCCACTTTTGCCACATAAACATTATATAGAACATTTATACAACATGTGTTATCGTTCTATTGAGGGGAAAATATATTACTGTTAACGTTTTATCACCCAGCCCTAATATTGCTGTTTTTACTGTATATTTGATAAATGCAGCCTTGGTAAGCACAGGAGATCTTTCAAAAACAGCAGTGTATGTCATAAAAAGCGTTCAGCGTACTATGAAAACAGACTATAGACAGCAAGTGTCAGAACTGTAAACTTTTATCCAAAAATCATTCATTTCTAATGTCAGAAAACTGAATGCCTTAACACATTGGCCGTTATTGTCACATGTCAACGACACCTATTTGGTAACAGCACCGCAGCCCACCTAGTCACATTGCAGTCATAAGGAGGAAGTGGGATAGATATTATTAAACACCAGATAAAGTGTTATTTACAACTACCACAAAAATAAATAAACAGTCAGTAGTGGCTTAAATACTGTATTCAGGCTGTTGTATGAACAGGAAATTTGGAGAGTCAGACCTGTTAGTATCAAACACTGACTGAATTAATTCTGTCATAGAAGTATTCAAGACACAAGTAAAAAAAAAAAAAAAAATGACCCATTTGATTCTGACCGTCAGAGAGAGGAAGGTCATGGAAACTGCATCATGATCTGTTTTTAAGTGCAGTACAGCGAACAAAAACAAAATGATGTGAAATGTATTATATGACCCCTTTTAGAGGGGTCTGGTAAGGAAAGTTCACACCTCATTTCTCCTTTCTTTTCATATCTCTGCTTTATGGAGTGTGTATAAGGGATGAATAGTGTGTTATGAAAGGTATCTGTGACCTGGATTCCTCAAAGGGTTGAAGAGCTTTGCTGACCTAGTGCACAGCCCTTCTCTCTCTCTCAGCACTTTGGCTGCTGTTGCATATTTCAAGCGCACAATGTAGCAGTTATGTATAATAGAGTACTCTGAGAGGTTTGGACCATACTGTACGGCCCCATTTTCCGGCACACCGGAGCAGGGCATGCATTGCGTCGGCGGGTTTGATCTGATCTCAATCACAAATGAACCGTTATGAGGCTGCTACAACAATTGTCATCATGAAAAGGTTGTAGTCACTCAAAAGCCCTTGAATGTAAAGATAAGCACCGTAGGCGTAAAGAATGAGGTTAGTGTGAAAGTGTGTTTTGATATGATGGTGTGGTCGATTGTGTCTGCAAAAGTCCTCTTTGTTTGGACCGGTGAACAACTCGCCTCAGACAAAAAAAAAGTTCACTGTGCGGTTGTTCTCCGTTGCCCGAGGCCTTCACTGCATTAATCTGAGATGATTATGCCTTTTTCCTTTTCCACATGGGGCCATCCAAAGAAAAGTCTCAGTTTATTTGCCTGCAGTTAAAAAGCGAAGCAGGTAAAAATACGATGTTCTCTCTTCTTCCTTCGCTCTCTCTTGTCTCCTTTAGCCTTGATGTGTCTTTGACTGGTGGGGCGTGTATGTGTGAACTGAAGGAAGTGACTCTGTGTTTATGGCTCTGCTGTGTGAGGCCCGTGTGAGCTTGTGTCGCAACCAAAAAGTGAATTGTCTGTGCCTAAATATTCTTGTTTATTCATCAGATTTTATTGCGTAATGTTCTCTTTTTTGATCTGTGTTTTTTTTTTTTTCTCTCTCTCTTTTTTGTAAACATACACTCTCTCCATGGGGTGTCTGGATTTTACATCATTATTTTCCCTCTTGCAATCTGCCTGTGAAGCCAAAAGCTCTGCAGTGAAAAATTAAAAGCGTATTTAGCTGCTGGGAGAGCCACAGAAGGCCTCGGGCAGGCCAGCCTGGCCCGTGCCGCTGTCTGGGCCGGGATCGGTGGGTGTAAAAAGGGGAGGGGGTCTGACAGACATGCTTTAAAGAGCTTTTGGGATTTGCATTATTTGGTCTGCACCATGTGTGTGTGGTAGGACTCTACTGTTGCTTTCATATGGCTATATCAGATGAAGCTGTTGTTAAACTAGAGCACAGTCAACCCCGCTAAACACACACACACACACACACACACACACACACACACACACATTGTTTTGAAATACAGGTTTTTTTTGTTTGTTTTTTGGACTTCCTCTTCCTCTTTCTTCACCTCATTCACATCGCATGTGACGTGTAACCGAAAGCACCACATTAACAGGAAATTGGGCCACTTTTACTTCATCTGCGGTCTCACATAATACCTTGGCGTTGTCCCTGCAAGTCTTTGAGCAGTGTGTGTTTATATTGTGGTAATTTAAGATTTTACACAATGTTTCTTACTCAAGCAATAATAACATTTCCTCTGTATTTCTGCTTTTGATTTTTGAGAATGAGCTGGTGGGATTTTTTCTGCTACAGTCATCATTATTAATGCCTATTCTTTTTCTCTCTTTCTCTCAGATCACTAGATGGTCGGTTGCAAGTATCTCACAGAAAAGGGCTTCCTCATGTGATCTACTGTCGTCTTTGGCGCTGGCCTGACCTGCAGTCTCATCATGAGCTCAGAGCCATTGAACTCTGTGAGTTTGCCTTTCACATGAAAAAAGACGAGGTCTGCGTCAATCCCTACCATTACCAGCGAGTCGAGACACCAGGTAATGCAGCCTGATATTTATGAAAGCATCAAGCACACTATCAGACAGTATTATTTGTTTAGACCTGGGGTTGATCACAGTATTGCAGGGGTCTGCCAATTATTGTTTGATCACAAACATGTTTCATGAAAATATGAATTAAGGAGTGGTCACATTAGATTTTGAGCATGCAGAATTTTTTTGGACAATGCAACAGTTGGGGTATGACGTCTTAAATTTTACTTATTTTAACTTAATAAACTGAGCTTTGAAATGCTTTTTTTGTTTCTGATTTCCTGCATTTGTAGGCGTTTGAATAAAAACCAAGGGGAATGAAAAGTGTAGTGTAACATGTAGTGTGACCACTCATTTAGACAAAAATATGATAATTAACTTTTTTAATATTAAAAAAAATGATTAAATAACATTAAAATGTAATGATCATGTAACTGACTCAACACAGTTTTATAGACAATACTCCCATCTCCATATTTTTAATTCCTGTCCACACTCTACACTATTTTATCTAAATATAGGTAAATCTAAAAACTGTTACATGTTGTTATGATCATCTGAACCTTATAATACTCAACATATTTAGCTTTGGGGCTATGCGATAAATTGAAATCGTAATAAAATCATGATGTGATACGATGTTACATTAAATTTTGATCCAGTGTTCTATTGTGTTTATTTCTGTTATTACTTGTAATTTGTTTAGTTGTTCTTATTTTATTACTAGGTGTTTTCTCTTTAGTAATGTTAGAACTTTATGCTAGTTAGGCTAGTAGTTTTTGCTGTGATATCAAAGTTGTAATCGAGAATTGTGAAATTGTACTGCTATCTAAAATGTTTTGACACAAAACAAGTGAAAGACTAAAAGTCAAGCAGAACACATTTATGAATGTAGCAGTTATAAATGTAAAAGTGTAAGGAAATATTGTCAAAATTGTGATTTTTTTTTTTTTTTATAATCAAAATTTTTATGTCCATATCGCATAGCCCTATTTAGCATTAATAGTAGTATACAAGTATCTGCAGTATGTTGTGCCAGTTGTGGATCAATACATTGTGTTGTAATTTAGATGCATTTACATTTTGTGTTTTTTTTTTGTTTTTTTTTTCTTCTTTCTCATTCTTTTTCACATCTCTTCTTTCTCTGAAGTTCTTCCTCCAGTGCTGGTGCCTCGTCACACTGAAATCCCCAGTGAGTTTCCTCCTCTGGATGACTACAGTCACTCCATCCCAGAAAACACCATTTTCCCCGCCGGCATTGAACCCCAGAGCAACTACATACCAGGTAGGAGACAAATACACAGTTGTAAGGAGAAGACTCTTGGAGTTGAGGATCGTAGTGTTATAAAAACAGAGTAGCCCTGAGAGAAAAAACAAACCAAATACCGTCAAGTGGCCTCTAAATTTATATATCGTCATCATCTGCCACAAAGAGGCACAATCTGAAGTATTTTCCAGTTTAATAGAGTAAGTTTAGTCTGTAGCTGTAGTCCCAGTGGTCTAGTGGGCAGTGGGTGGATCACTTTACTGGAAGGATGTAGGAGGAGGAGAGACCAAACACACAGATTGAGCAACAGCTCTGTCCACTGGCCTCCATTCAGGCAGAAGGCAATCACTACATCATTGTGTTACAGTGTTGATGAAGCACCAATAAAGAAAAGTAACCACATGAAAAAAATCATGTTCATCCAAAATAAATCTGAATTTTAATCTATGTATATCTTCAGTCAGGAATATGTATATAGGTTTTGAACTTTCTATGAATCAAAGAATCCTGAAAAAGTGTATCCATGTTTTCACTAAAATATTAAGCAGCACAACTGTTTTCAGCCTTGTTAGCATATTAGAATGATTTCTGAAGAAACATGTGACACTGAAGACCAGAATAATGCCACACACTTGTGTCCTTAGACACACACAGAGTACACGTGAAACCTCAATTGTACACACAAGGAACTCGAAAGAAAAAAAGAGTGTAAACAATCACAGCCATTTAAGTAGTTACTCACGTTAATCCCACCTACAGGCCTGTTTTCTTCTTTTCTGACCAGTAAACAAATGGCTGCTATGGTTCTGTCGTTTATTATATTTGTAGGACTAATCAAGAGACGTTTAACCACTGTTGCATCAGGCAGACGCAAAACAGTTTATGCTGAAGTGATTTAAAGACTGCTTTTGGCTACACAAGGGGAAGATTATCCCATGAAGTATGTATGGAGTGGTTTTGGCTGGGATTAGTTCCATCAGAATGGTATTTGCTTTACAGAGGCAGTCTGTTACTGTAATAGAGTGGAGTGTGTTGTTTCATATCCTTCTGGTGAACCTAGCTGACCACAGCTTTCTAAATCAGGTGTCTTAATCTGAGGGGGAAAATAAAACCCTTGTGAGTCATTGTCTCTGCTGCACCTGCTAGATTTTGCCATATGTGTTTGCTGGTGTGCCTTATCCTTCTTTCATCAGTTGGGTCTCTGTGTAACAAATGTGTGCAAATTGAGCGTAAACAGGCTAACCTGTGTGTTTGTGTATGTTACAGAGACGCCCCCTCCAGGCTACATCAGTGAGGATGGCGAGACCAGCGATCATCAGATGAACCGCAGTATGGACACAGGTGATGTCTGTTATACCACCGTGATGTTGCATTCTTGATTGGTTGACGCATTGAATTTTCTATAACTGCACGGCTATGAAGTAGTAACAGGTTTGTTGGTGGCATTTCAGTTCCATATCACTTTTCCACATTGTTTTTGAGTTTCTTTCTGATACTCAATCAGTGGGGTAAGGAAGTGGATCTACGCAGAACAACATTTAGGGACGAAAACCTACAAAAATCAGACAAATGAGACAAACACATGTGGTAACTGTGATGGAATGGAATGGAAGTGGAATAATTGACTTGAATGATTGGAAATCTAATCAAAAGTGATTTGATCAAAATGCACTGTGTACATTCATACACCATTAAATCATTGATCTGTTCTTTTCATTTCAGGATCTCCAAATCTGTCACCGAACCCTGTTTCTCCTGCCCACAACAATTTAGGTAACACTTATTGCTTGTGTGTGTGTCATTTGCATGTGAATTCACACAGGTGTCCTAGCAGAGTAATCACAAGTGCAGTTCATCATGTTGACTATGAACATGATTTACTAACATTTTACCATCAGGTGGAGTCTAGATTATTTTTGTCTTTATCAGAGCTGTCATGATATCAGATTTTTTATGATCTAAAGATTTACGAGGCAAAATATATAAACACTGTCATTACAATATATATATATATATATATAGAAATTTTGAAAAAACAACAACAACAAATTAAGTTCTGCCAAAAAACTGGCCAAAACCATACAAAACGATCTTCCTGTTGATCTGCACTTCCTGCAGATTGGGGTGTTTAACTCCCCACATTTTTTATGGAATCTAAAAAACTCCCACACTGGCAAGCTAACTTTTTTCAGATGTAGGTAGAGTGTCTCGCTTTTAAGTATTGGCGTATTGCGGCATATCTAAACAATATATCTGTTTTTTTTGGTCATTTAAAATCTAAGAACTGTCTTTTTGTGACATGTTTTGCTTTAAGAATGAGAGTTGATTTGACATTTTGTTATTAATAAAAAACATTCATGCATTTTTTTTATGTGGCTTTAATGTTCAAATGCTTCTGGAAGCCACCATTGGTGAGACTTTTTCAGAGTTTTCCTAACATTTGGTTGCATTAACAGTTCCTCTCCATGATTCAGACGCTGGTGCGACAGAACACTATGCTAAAATACCTAATGTTTCATACACTACTATCCAATAGAGATGCACTGCTGCTGAATCTACAGAGCCACAACGAAAAAAAATATGCTAGCTGGGTTGTGCTTGCAATCTGGATTGAATGTGATGAAAGACTGGCCACCACAAACTAATGCAAAGACAGTGAATAAACTACATATCTTGCGAAAACACACAAACATGCAGCTCAGACAGTGTAGACTGACTCGTATGAGCTAGTTCTTTTTATGAATCGGACAAAACAGTCTTGAACTGATGAGTTAACGGTTTGAATCAGTCTAATGACTCACTCTCTGACTGAGTCAGTTAAAGTAGTTCTTATCCGCTTATTATGTTCTTTATGTCCAACTCCAAATGAACTAAGAACTTTTACTGTATTGTGTGCATTTAAGGGCTCATGAGACCTAAATCAGTGCAAATACTAAATGATTGTTCATAAAAAAGTCTGTAATTAAAAATGCACATTTGGAATAGTTTCACAAACTGAGTGTTTTTAGAAATGTGTTTTCAGTCTCTCAGAAGAAATGGATTGCTGAAAGAATTATTTGTATGTCTCCAAAACAACTTGGATGAAAAACACCCACACTAAACATCATGTCAGTTACCATCTTAGCAAGGGAGGGCCCGCAGTTCCTTTTGTATAAGATCGTGCTTTTGCAGACAGTGCTCAGATCCCACAGCGATTTCTCTTCTCCACAGCAGTGTGTGTGCGTATATATCGGAGAGAAATGCCAGTGCTATAAGCCTGTAATTTTCTACAGTTTTGTGTCCAAATGATGATGGTATTTCCCGATTCAGCCTTTATTTCTGGGAAGTAACATTTACTCTTGACATCACAGTGTCGTCAGTTCCCAGCCCCCGTTTGTTTTTCTTTTTCCTCTTTTTTCTGTTTCTTTTCCACCGCCTATTTCTGTGCATGTCTGAGCCTTTTGGATTCTCTCCTTTTATTGTTCTTTTTTTTCTTTCTTTCAGATCTACAGCCGGTGACATACTGTGAACCAGCATTCTGGTGCTCTATTTCCTACTATGAGCTGAACCAGAGGGTCGGTGAAACTTTCCATGCCTCTCAGCCCTCTTTAACAGTAGACGGCTTCACAGACCCATCCAACTCTGAGCGCTTCTGTCTGGGGCTGCTGTCCAATGTGAATCGCAACGCTGCTGTGGAGCTCACGCGCAGACACATTGGTACACCATCGTTCTAAATCACATATTCATGAGACAACATTTAAAAAGAAATATTTTACTTTATTTTATCTACTTATGTGGCAACCTTTCGTTTTTGCAGGCCGGGGTGTGCGTTTGTACTACATTGGAGGTGAGGTGTTTGCAGAGTGTCTAAGTGACAGCGCCATTTTTGTTCAGAGTCCCAACTGTAACCAACGTTATGGCTGGCACCCCGCCACCGTTTGCAAGATCCCACCTGGTAAGATAAAAATGAGAAACGCTCAACAAATAGCCGTACTACAAAGGATAAAACAGAGCTTCCTTCTTGATAGTTGCATGACATTCAGCTAAATCAGTTTTGTCATTTTAGTTTGTTTTGATTGATTTTGATTATATGAACTGTGTATACAAACTGCTTTGTGTCCATCCAGGATGTAATCTGAAGATCTTTAATAACCAGGAGTTTGCAGCTCTGTTAGCCCAGTCTGTGAATCAGGGCTTTGAGGCTGTGTACCAGCTCACCCGCATGTGCACCATTCGTATGAGCTTCGTAAAAGGCTGGGGAGCCGAGTACAGGTACAATTACGGCAATCACTTCACTCTTTCCCTATCTATCAGCTCACTTGCCACTCTTGGAATGTGGCCTTGATTTGACTCGCTCAAAGACTTTTGAATCACTTGTGAAGTGGTGTTACCCAAAACCACAGAAGCCACCCACGCTTCCTGTTAAATTCTTTGAGTTTGATTGTCGTAATCAGCTTTTTGTAGAAAAAGGATTATGAATACTCAATGACGTACTCAAACACTACAGCTTTTTACTTTCTTTTACATTTAGATTGATTGTAATGTCTTGATTTTAATCAAATACACCATAAGGAGAAACCGTAATAGAAATGTAAAATATTCAAATTTTGGTCAATACTAAATATTTATAATAAGAGATTCACTAAAGATGCTAAAGAACAATTAAAAGTGTTATTAAAATAAATTTGTTTTAAAGATTAACTTTTAAGTGAGTGTTAGATGATGACAAAGGTAATCAATATGTAAAAATATCCAGTATTGCCTGATATATATTCAATAAGGTTGCACGATATATTATAGGGCCCTATGATTTCCGCGATGCAGAAAACGCAGACAGAATCACAGAATCTAGTCATAAAAACGGAATTTACAGTTTAACACGGAATGTCACGGAATTTGTCAAAGTTTGGATGAATTAATCAAAAGTAGGTCATTACACAAATCAAATCGCGATATGGACTAGTATCTGTAAAAATTAAGCTGCAAAAGTCGATTTAAATATGAGTCCTGCATGTTCTGCGCGTCTCTGTAGACGCGCGGTTCTGTTTACTACACACACAGCGCGCGTGGCGCTCGCGGTGATTTCAGCATCTGCCGTCTCAATGAGGACATAAATACATGAACAATATCTCCAAAACTGCTCTGAGAGTCACTTCATGAGCATTTTACCATTTCATTTGAGTAAAACTAGCGTCATATCATATGTGACCCTGGACCACAAAACCAGTCATAAGTGTCAGTTTTTCAAAATTGAAATTTATACATCATCTGAAAGCTGAATAAATAAGCTTTCCATTGATGTATGGTTTGTGAGGATAGGACAATATTTGGCTGAGATACAACTATTTGAAAATCTGGAATCTGAGGGTGCAAAAAAATCAAAATACTGAGAAAATCACCTTTAAAGTTGTCCAAATTAAGTTCTTAGCAATGCATATTACAAAATTTACAAAAGGAAAAGGAAATTTACAAAAAATCTTCATGGAACATGATCTTTACTTAATATACTAATGATTTTTGACATACAACAAAAATCAATAATTTTGACCCATACAATGTATTTTTGGCTATTGCTAAAAATATACCCCAGCGACTTAAGACTGGTTTTGTGGTCCAGGGTCACATATACACACAGAACTTTAAAGGTATTCACGGCAACCCGTCAAAATAAAAGTTCGGTTTCACTTATTCAAGACATTGTGCCAGAAATAGGCTATATTACTATTATTTAGTAAAATATATGTAATACTACTACTACTGCTACTACTACTGTTGAAAAATAATAAAACTTTATTTTTTTAAGAAATAATCACAAAATATTTCTTCTATGTTTTAATTTTAATAGTAAATCCCCTTTATTTGGCAAACATGTAAATGTTTAATTTTCATTAATTAAAAGATAAATTAAATCAATGTGTTATGCCTTCAGCTGATAAAATTTAAATACACAACAGAATTTCTGAGGGGAAAAAAACATTTCATAAGGCTACTGCAAGAATAAATAAAAATAGTTTGTATGCATTCAAATAATTAGACATGCTAAAACACAGGATTTGGTAACAATAAAACCTAAGGTGAGAAAAAAAAAAACATTTCATACGGCCCTAAACATGTCATTTGTATTACACTTTTAGTAAATTAATGTTAAATTGTATAAGTTTCATGATTTTAATCAATTATACGTGCTTTTTGATTAATACAATTTAATTTGACCATTAAAAAGGAGTCCAGAAAAATTAAAACGGAAAAAACGGAATTTAGAAAAAAATAAAACGGAATTTGGGAAAAAATAAAACGGATTTCATAGGGCCCTAATATTACCACCATATTTTTCATCAGCCAGTAATAAGAGATTTTGGCAACACTTTAGTATAGGGACCAATTCTCACTATTAACTAATTGCTTATTACCGTGCCTATTATTAACATATTGGCTGTGTATTAGGACTTATAAAGCACATATTCTGCATGACCATATTCTATATTCCTAATCCTACCCAATACCTGAACTTAACAATTACCTTACTATTAATAAGCAGCCAATTACGAGTTTATTGAGGCAAAAGTCATAGTTAATGGTTTGATAATAGCGAGAATTGGACCTTAAAATAAAGTGTGACACAGATTTTTTTTTTTTGAATTAATGGGTATCAGCTGATGTAGGAAATTTTAATACAAATTTAAATGACTGATTTTAGGTTTCAGGATTTTTTATTTTAAATTATTTAGACTAAATAGTATTGAATTGTAATTTCATCCATAACAGTTAATTATCTCAAACGTATTAACTGAAAATGACTAGTTGAAAATAATCAGCGTTTTGGCATCGGTCAATATTTTAATGATATTTTGTACCCCTAATATCCAATATCAAAGGATAACGATAAAGTAAAAAATGTCTAATATCAGCACATATAAGTAGTAATGATAGAAGTTGATGATAAAGGAACCCCAAAGCATTTTACTGCTTCATAGAACAATAGGAGGGAGTGTCGTTTTAAGGCTATTTTAGTATAGACAGGCCTGCGGGGTCAAGGCAGGGTCTTGACAGACTGTGGTAACTGTTTTTCCTGGTCTGGCATGCTCTGGTGAAGAGCTCTGACGTAGGAAGACAACCCGGTGTCCACCAGCTTAGCGTGTCCGTCATATAAACTGTTAGGTCTGCGCTGGCAAATCATTCCACACCAAACAAACTTACAGATGGTGTGCTTCAAAATGTCTCAGAGTTTCCTGGTCTCCCTCTCTTTCTCTTTTTCTCCCCCTTTTGAGTAACTTCATTGTTTGAGCCCAAGGAACCAAGACCCTAATCAGAAGCAGTTGTGGGTTTTGACCAGGGACATCTGCAACGAAAGCCTGAGAAGAAAGTAGGAAAGAGTAAGACTGGTGTGAGAGAGAGTGAGACTGTGGTTTCCAGACAGCTTGGCGTTTGGAGAGACAATCTGAGCTGTGTCGGGTTTCAGCAGACACCCACTCTCTCTCTCTCACGCCCCTCCATGTCTCTCCACCTTCAGATCCACCTCTTTAAGTGCTGACAAACTGTCCCTGTTGCAGTTTAAAAATGCCATTTGAGCACTTTATGGATGGACCCTGTATTTACCATCACGTCAGTGAACATCATGACGTAGAACAGCACAGTGCCGTTGTCTGAATTCAGCTTTATATTCTTTCAGTCATCTGTCACCTAAGCTGCCCTAGATAACTTGGTTGATAACGGCACTTGATTTCACCTCTGTTTTTTTTTTTTTTTAAACCATTGTCTTGTCCAAAACTTGACATTAAATGTGCTAATCATTTCACAGTTTAACTTTTGAGTTTAGGAAGAGCCTTCCTCACTCCCATTTTGAGACTCCTACTCTCCTGCTTTCTCTCTTTCCACTACTCCATCTCTTTTTCTCTCTTAATATGTAGACTAGCAGAGACTGCAGCCTGTGCTTATACTGTATTTCAGCACTGCCCTTATAAACAGCCAGGCATCTATTCATTTACTGAGAAATTTGTGTCGAAGGAGAGACAGTCAAACGATCGATACAAGAAGTTGCAGGGAAAAAAAACTGCGGGCAGACACATTGTTGGATAGAGCTAGATGAAAAGGGTATAAAATATAAAGGTTTGAAAAACAGTATTGTGCTGCATATACACTACCATTCAGAAGTTTTGAGTCGGTAAGAATTTTCTTTTTTTTCTTTTTTTGAACAAAAGTATAGAAAATACTTTTTACTGTAAAGATGCAGTAAATTGATCAAAACACATTTGTTACAAAGGATTTCTATTTCAAGTAAATGCTGTTCTTTTAAACTTAGTGAAAAATTAATTGAGAAACTCGTGTTGAAGAATGAGAGACAGTCAAACGATCAATATAAGAAGCTGCAAGGGAACAAAAACAGTGGGCAGACACATCATTGCTGGATAGAGCTGTAATGAAAAGGGTATAAAATGTAAGGGTTACAATGTAAACACGATGTGGAAGCAGCAGAACAGTTTAAATAACCAAAGTAATTAAAAGAGTTAAGAGGCAGAATGTTCACATTACTTCTAATTTTACGTATAAAAAACATTTACATGCACTGCATATACACAACCATTCAAAAGTTTGGATTTTTCTTTTTTTGAAGTGCCAGTAAAGGCATTTATAGTGTAACAAAATATTTCTATTTCAAGTTAATGCTGTTCTTTTGAACATTCTATTCACGGTTTCTATAAAGATTAAGCAGCACAGCAGTTTTCAGCATATTAGAATGATTTCTGAAGGATCATGTGACACTGAAGACTGAAGTAATGATCCTGAAAATTCAGCTTTGCCGTCACAGGATAAATGAGCCTAAGAGACTAAATCACACTGACCCCAAATTTCTGAGTGGCAGTGTAGGGTAAGGTTCATTTAAAACTTTTGTTTAACAGTGGGTATTGTTTTCTGTTGACCTCTGATTGATTGACACATACGTGCTCGTTTGCTGTTACAAATAACTAAAATATATAACAATAAAATTATATCTAATCTGTAACAATAAAATTAAAAAACTTTTTCCACAAAAAAATGTTTTTCACTACTTGAAAGGAGCATCACTTCCAGAGGTTTTCTGTGTACAGTATAATGATTTGATTGATCAGTATTGAAATTTATTGCAGGCTACTTGTCTATATTTTTTTTCTGAATTATTCTCTCAGTGCTGAAGTAACTTTAACCCATGTAGGAGGAGAGGGACTGAGATTCAGGAGAGACTTAGACACGTGTGTGTGGGTGGAAGGATTAGAGGAAGTCCCATTGAGGAGTGGAGCATGTAAGGCAGTGGTTCCCAACCACGTTCCTGGAGGCCCCCCAACACACATTTCGCATCTCCTCAACACACCCATTTCAGGTCTTGGAGTCTCTACTAATGAGCTGATGAAATGAATCAGGTGTGTTTGATTAAGGAGACATGGAAAACATGCAGTGTTGGGGGGCCTCCAGGAACGTGGTTGGGAACCACTGGTGTAAGGTGTCATGAACAGCAGTTCCAGGACTGAGTCTGTTCACGTGTGTGTGAGCACAAGTGAGGGGACGAGTATTGTGTAAGCACTGTGGAATGTAAAAGAAGTGTGTTTGGCAGTGAAAACCGTCCCTGTGAGGGACCGAAGCAGAGAACAGCAGAACAGAGTTTTTCATATCTAGATAAACCAGCAAACTCAGTGAACTCTGATCTGTTAGTCATTCACAGTGAAGGATGTTAGTGGATTCAACAATTCATTCATACTTGGAAAAAAATCAATATATTATTAGTTTTAGAAACAAACCTTAAAATATTTTTTTTTGTTTTATCACATGGTGGAAATTTAAAGGGATAGTTCACCCAAAATTAAAAATCCTGTTACCTACTTACCCTCATGTTGTTCTAAACCTGTATCACTGTTTCTTTTACCACAAAAGAAGATATTTTGGTAATCACTGACTAACTAATTCTGAGACAAAATATCTTTTTGTGCTCAACCGAAGAAGGTAAATCATACAGGTTTTAAACAACATGAGAGCGTGAAAATGATGACACAATTTCCATTTTTGGGTGAACTATCCCTACCACACTTCCAATTTCCAATTTCATTGCTTTAGATAATAACAGAATATCTAACCCCTGTGTTCTGCTTCATCAAGCTGTTTTAAATGCAAGAATGCACTCTTGTCCAAAAAAAAAAAAAGATATTCATGTGCCAATCACTGAATTTGGTCATTGCTAAAAAAGTGCAATATGAAATGCATTTGCATATGAGGGATCTCCTGAGAAAAATATTGGAAACACTGATCTGATGCAGTTAAATTCACATTTTAAAGTGTTGCTTAAGTGTCTGAATATTATGCCTTTGTTTAATCTCTTTGCTTTCTTACCTCTGTTTCTGTCTTTTTAATGCTGTCAGGCGGCAGACAGTGACTAGCACCCCCTGCTGGATAGAACTGCACCTGAACGGTCCTCTTCAGTGGCTGGACAAAGTGCTCACTCAGATGGGCTCCCCCTCCATCCGCTGCTCCAGTGTGTCATAGGAAAAACACTCCCTACACATATACAACATATACAAACCACAAGATCTGGAAAAAAAAAGTTCCTTCAGGAGTTGAAGGCTGAAGACTTTCATACCCACCAACCAATTGGGTTCCACAGACTCGGTAGCACTTTCAACTAACACGTGTTTGTCTCATGTTGGAGGAGTGTATTACAGTATATGTATATATTCATTTGTTTATGTTGTTGTTAGCCAATTTTATTGCCATTATTGATATAAAATATTGCCATTTATGTTATATGTTGTTATATAGCATGCATATGCAAGATCTCTCCTCTGTCCTGTCTTTTATGATGCTGTGTTAGGTACATGTTTACCACAACAGGTATATGAAAGGCTTGATTTTTTTTTTTTTTAGAGACATGAAAAAAGTGCTTTTTTTGTAAAGTGAAAATATGAAGTTTTTCAAATATCAGTTAAACTGTGTTTTCTGTTCTTTTTTGGTTTTATCAAAATAATGGAAACTTGGCCCATAATGTTTTGTAGACAGTACATATCAAGAGCTCTTAAACTTCCTCCTAAAATTTGACACTTTTTTTTTTTTTTAGCAGTGTCTTGAAAATGTTGAAAACCCAAGTTAATATATTTTTAGATTTTTGCCCTAGCCAGTGAAATGTGATTTATAGCACGTACATTAGCTATTCACAAAAAAATTCACTACACAGAATACTATATAACAAACTTCATATACGCACATAACAGTTTATGTAACACTTGTGAAAGTGTTATCTATGCTTCACGATATCTGAGGATGAGAATATTTGAGGATGTTATAACTGTGCCAGCCGTCCTCAGTGAGCGTTTTGGAGTATCTGGTTTAGTGTTGATTTTCATCTTTGTCTGCAGTGAACCAGCCGTCTGCTCTGTGTGAATGAATGTGAATTATTGAATTTAATAGGATTCATCACTCTTATAACTCCATGTGTTGTTCGCGCTTTCATTGTTATTCGCTCAGTGTCTTTAGTGAGTGGGTGAGGAGCTCTTCAAGGTCTGGTGAGGTCTCTCAATTGTCCGCTTCGAATAAGTTGTTTCTCTGTGCGTTGTGGTGGATTTTAAAAACTGGGCATTACAACATTTTGCGAACTAAGAAGTTGGCACTTCATATCTCATAGTATCGGTTGTGGCTGTGCATACTGTATGCACACATACCTGCGGGTCTTCATGTCCTCTCATCCTCCAGAAATAAAACTGAGTGAGTGTGCCTTTGCAGCAACTTTCATGACAGAGATTGTAAATAGTATATTGGAGACTTCTACACAGGCATTGTTGAGTAAGTGGGTTGTCCAGTGTTGGACCACTCAGGGTTGTGATCTTTTCTCAGCTGAACTTGTAAATATGTCTAATAAATGAATTATGCATGCCTATTTTCTGAAATTCATGCCATTTGTACTGTAGACTCTATTTTGCTACCAAATATTTTTTCAGAAGTGGGACGGGAAAGTAAATGCTCTTACCTCTTACCTCGGTGGGGCTTATACTGCAGGCAGGTTTTTGTAAGGTTAACCCTGTATTTTTATACGTCAGATGCTCATAGGATATGGAGAAGGGCCTGAAGAAGGGAAATGTCACAATGGGCTTTGTGAAAGCCAGATCATGTACAGTACTTTCAGTTCGCCGCAGGTCATTGTGATGCGCTTGCAATGAGGAGCTCTTTGCATGCCTTTTGAAAATCTCTGGTCTCCCAATGTGTTGTACAGGAATCATGGAAGAAAAAAGTATAGCGTTTAGGTGCATTATGTTCTTCACAGACAGTAGAAAAGATGTGTGACATCTGTGTGCATGAATGTTCATAAGGACTGTTGGGTGATTTAGATGCTCTAAGACTTTGATGAAGTCGAGAGACTTGTTATTGACAAGAGACTTGTTATTGTGTTGACTAGGATTCCTTGAAATGTATTTAAACCTCTTGATGTCATCCGGCAAGGTACTGAAATTATTCAGGAAATGATTTATTGTCCATCCAAGCAAACATTAAGTGTTTTCTTTGAGAGGAAAAAAAATCTGATCTCATTTTCTCAACAAATTGTTGAATTTATTATAAGTAATGTGCATTTATTGTGCTTGTGTTAAACTTTCACATTCAGTGACTGTTGTGGCTTAGTGGTGATTGTTGTGCTTGACATTGTTAATTTCTTCTTTATATAAGTATATAATCGTTATTATTTCTCTCCGTCTTTAAAGTTTGTCGAGAAAAATCTGTTTGTTATTGTTGTACTTTTAATAAATATGTAAATGAAAAATGTCTCATTTGTCTGATTTGCTAGTCTACAACTGTGTTCCAGTCAAGTTCTGCTTAGTTTTTTTCAACATGACAATGCTGTAAAAGGTGCATTGCTAGGATACAGGTAACACAACCCTGGGCTGCGACCTACTGCACACTTTTTTCCTTGCTGAAATATGAAGGCTCTCTTTGTTCAGAGGACCCTAAGGGCAGGGAGGTGTTGGAATTCTTCTCAACCACACATGTCTTCACAAAATGTTTGTTTGTCAGTAAAACATAGGTTAAAAAGTAGAGCAACTTACTCACATTGAAGTAGTCCAGGTGTGTGGTAACTTAAGTAGATCAGCTGATTCAAATGAGTAAAAGATGCGTGGACGCTCACCTCATAATAATCTTTATTCAAACTCCGATTCCTCTCAGTACGCAAACAGTGTCAGCTGTAAATCAGGAACCAAGATAATAAAAGGGATTACATAAATCAGTTAAGGCAAATGCTGAAATATCTACAACACCATCTAGTCCTCATTGACCGATAAGACTGGGAGTTTAGCTGCTTAAACTCTCAACCCAGCTCTGCTGCTGAAAAATTAACGCTGAGGTTTGAGGGTCAAAACCTACTAACACCGAAGCTCATGAATCATTCACGGCTTCTCGAATGTGTAGGGCACTGGGTCAAGGTTTGTTTCAGGTTCATGAGGAAGCCGAATTCGTTCCCTTACAAATTTCAGGTTAGATGTACAGTAGTCTGGTGGATAATTTCCGTCGCGCTAGCGCCCTCTGTGGGCAGATGAGAGTAACGCGTCACCACATTTCTCTGTCATGATGAGTGTATGTTGACTGAAGCAATCAGACGGGCAAGTTTGTTTGCGTTGTTGAATCACCATCAACCATCAGTTTAAATGTCTCTGATTTTTTTTCATTCGACTAGAACACTTCACACCTGGTCTTTATTGTTGAGTAAACCCGGGATTAGAGTTTCTCCGGGCTCCACCAACAGGCCTAGTTGTACTGTAGTAAACATAACGTACTAGCTGCGTCAGATTTGGGAATGTACTGTAGATTGAATTACACAAAGAACTTGTTTCTTGACCTGAGTTGTATATCCAAATATGCAATATTCACGAAAAAGATGGCGAACAAACAGGATGACCTAACTGCATTCTCGAAGTGTCCAAACAATGAAGACTTTATTGTCCCATAACATAAGGCTATGGACGCTAGCAAGGCGTCAAATTAAAAAAAAAAAGTGAAATAAAAAATGGCGGAAAACTCAACGGACTGTTCAGGTAAAGAAATTTGTTCCTGATTTGTATTTGTTTAACAGCACTCGGGTTAATTATTTTTGTGGTTGATTTTTCACTTTTGACGTAGGTTTATCTTATATATTATTGAATTAATATGCTGCTACTTCTGTTTGCTAATTTAGTAGGCCTATATATAAATATGGGGAAATAAGCCTTTGAACAATACCTAAAACGATTTTAATTGTGAAAAATAAGAAAGCTGTCAAATGTGTTAATATTTGTAAACAATCTAATAGCCTATTCTTACTTAATTTTTTTGTTGTGGTTATTTCTATCTTTGGTTTAGGCCTGTTGATTTATGTTTTCCTAATATACTCCCTTGCTGAATTTGCTCAATTAAAAAAGTTGTATAAATGCAGAATACATTTATAAGTGTATACATAAAATCTCTTTTCTTTTCTAACAATAGTGAAAATGACAATAAGTAAAAAAAACAAACAAAAAAACATTGGTTAAAAAGATCATTTAAAAGTGCTAAGAAAACAAATGAAGTAACAACAAATAACTAAAGCACTAAATAAAAAAAATTAAAAAAACACTGTTATAGGACACTGTTATAATCATATGTAGGCCTAAAATACAGGTTCCAAGTCTTTATTATTACTTTGGAATAGTCCTTTAGCATTAGAGAACTTTACTGGAGAGTTGTCCTTACAGTTTTTGATGAAAGACTGACAGAGATAAAAGATAAACTGAACAGATGACTCCACTAAACTCTCTCTCTCATTCGGCTGACACCATCATGATCATCACCAGCCTGGTGACAGCCACTACCTTTGTTGGTAAGCAAATTAATCTTCTTAAAGGTCACCATTTGCTGTAAGGCGTCGCTGTCTGTCTCTCTCCGTCCTCTCGTGATGAGCGCGGGAGAGGCTGTCAGATTGTCCTGCTATCAGCATTCTGCTCAGGTGACTCACACCTGATTGCGGTGCTACGCACTGCTGCGTCACAGCTGTCTCCGGACAGAAGATAAGACAGGCCTCGCATCTCCAACTGCCGCCGCGCACTGGAACTCTGCCCAACGGGCGATGCGTATCTGTACTACTGGCCAGCATTTCTCCCTTCAAGCCTTCTGTCCGCGACAAAGATAGACTCTCTGCCTCTCCTTAAAAAACCTGAACACCTGTTCTACTTAAGACCTCGACTCGGTCTCCAGAGAGCTGAGCCTCAGCGCAAAGCATAAATGATCAGGAGCGCATTGACTAGGGTTTGTGTGTTAGATGTCGGCGTATTTACTGTTAAAAGAAAAGGGCCTAGCACACCAAAACTGAGTGTAAGTCACAGGACTGATGCTAGATATTCTGTTATTTCAGGTAGATACCAAGTGATTGAGTATTTTTGTAAATAAAGCAAAGATTCTATTTTTATTTGAGTCCTTCTACCTCAAAATAGTACCTTCATTAGACCAAGATGGAGTTACTCAAAGTCTGAGGTTAAGGTTAAAATGATTGTTCACCCAGCACTGAAAATTATGTTACTAATTATTCACCCTCAGGTTTTTCCAAACCTGTATGAATTTCTTTGTTCTGTTGAATACATGAGATATTTTAAAGAACGTGAAAACCAAACCAAACAGTTGACGGTAGCCATTGACTTCCATAGTATTTTTCTTTTCCATACTATGGAAGTCAATGACTACCATCAACTGTTTGGTTACCCACTTTTTTTTTACTGTTCAGTAGAAGAAAAAATTCATATGGGTTTGGAACAACTTGAGGGTGATTAATAGCCCGGTCACACCAAGAACGATAACGATAATATAGTTCTAAAAATCATTCTCAGTATTAAAGAAGAGCATAGTCCACACCACAGCTATAACGATAAAGGCACAGAGAAACAATATCGTTGGAATCAGAACTTTCAAAACTTTTTTTTTTTCCAGCTGATGAAGGATAAAAACATTGACAGCCAATCAGAATCAATCCTGCTGTAACGAGCCCGAGAATTTAAGCGGCAGACACACATGTGCTTTGAATAAACAGACGATATCGTTCACTAATGTGGACGCTAATATTGTTATCTCTATAGTTATCCTTATAGTTATAGTTCTTGGTGTGAACGGGCCTTAAATGATGACAGAATGTTCATTTTTGGGTGAACTATCCCTTTAAGGAAGTAATTCTAAATTGACATTGCTTGCGTGTTCCTTTCAATCCAGAAATGTTTAGAATCAGTTTTAAATTGATCAAGTAAAGGAATCTTTTCCGTCCAGATTTTGAGTAGTTGGAAACCGTAGGTTAAATGTCTTAAGTGTGGAGTTATATCATCCTAGATTTAGTCAATTGATTACTTTTTAAAACTTTTTAGATTTTAACATCTAAAAATTCTTAGATTTTAAAATTTTACTTCTTACCTTTAAGACTGATCTTCTTGATCAGTTTTTCTTACTTTACCACAGATTTATTTCTATATTATGGGGTCTAGAGCCTTTAGCTGTGCTGCCACTCATTTGTGGAATTCATTGGAAACTGTGGTAGACTATCTTGTCTCAGAACTCACCTCTTTAAACAGGCCTTTTTACATTTACATTTAGTTATTTAGCAGACGCTTTTATTCAAAGCGACTTACAAATGAGGACAATGGAAGCAATCAAAATCAACAAAAGAGCAATAGTATGTAAGTGCCATGACAAGTCTCAGTTAGCCTAACACAGTACACGTAGCAATTTTTTTTTGTTAATTATATAATTAATAAAAATTAAACAAATAGAATAGAGAAAGCTAGTGTTAGAAGACTTTTTCAAGTAGTTAGAAAACAAAAAGAGTGCAAGACTTTTTATCACTATACTTACATTTAGTTTGTATGTACTGAAGGAGAATTTTGTATATTTAGTGTGTTATTGTATAATATATAGTTTGATTTAATGATCCTAGTTTTGGTGCTTTTTAGGCTAACACTTATGTTTCTAAGGTAACCTTAAGTTAAGTAAATGTATTATTATTACTTGTATTAGCTAAATTTAGTATATACATACTATATACATAGTGGCGGAAATAAACCTTTGATTTTAAATCTAACAATACCATAAACAATACCTTATTATAAGTTTTAAAAATAAGAAAGATGTAAAATGTGTTAATATTTGTATGCACTGTGACCTTGTACATGTCTCATTTTTCTTCATAACACTTTGGCCTTACTATCACCTACTGTTTATACCCTCAGATACTGTTATTCAAGCTAAAAACTGTTTAAAATGTGTTTATTGTCAAGTTCAACTTTAGTTGAATTTTTTATCAAACCTTCCAACAGTCCATTGTGAAGTAAGTATGGTGGATGTAACGTCACATGGATTGTGAAAAAGGCCTATTGACTATGTTTTGAAAGCAATCACCTCCCTTTTACACAGACTGCAAATCTAACAGCTTTAGTTTTAGTCCAGCAGCTGCCAGCCTTCTGATTAATGACCGCTCAGTCCCTGCCCAATGAAGAGTAGCCATTTGAGTGGGACAGAAATCAAGACAGCGACCCATTACTAATAACATTCTACTTGAGCAGTCTATTGAGCGCACAGACCACTAGTGGTTATTGTACGGGTTGATGGCCGTTTGAACCATATATGAGGCAGGGCAGCAGGTTAATAATCTAACCTTTCTGTCTGACCATTCATATCCATGTGCAGTGTATACACTTACCTTGGTAATTTACTGCAGTACTGAAGTCTTGATCTTGATTAGGTCTTGTCTGAAGACCAATTGTACATGATATCAGTGCTCTCACAAGATCTTGCAGTGACCTGTGCTCTTTGACTCTTTAGATTCTAATCACTTTTTATTATTTAAAAATGCTTTAGGTTATCCAATACATTACCGGGGGAAAAACAGTTAAGCTTGGTTTGCCCATTATACGTGTATAAAACAATCCCCCCCCCCCCCCCCCCCCCCCCCAACTGTGTCATGGTCATTTTGACCAGTCATTGCCATTATATTTAAATGCATAATTGCTATTATTCTATATATAGTGTACAGTTTACAGTCAGCATAAAACAGACCTTATTTCTTACATAAAGATACAGCATTTTTTTTTAATATTGGTACTAAAAAATAATAATGAAGAAAATGATTATATACATTTTGAGTTTTATTTGCATATGCTCCTGAATATAATTGTATAATTTTCAGTGTTTCTATATATATTTTAGCTACAAAGGTTAATAATACCCAATACATAATGCCAGTTTGTTGATAAAAAAAAATCTGTATTTTTCATTTGTTTACTTATATACTCTCTCTCTCTCTCTCTCTCTCTCTCTCTCTATATATATATATAAAATATACAGTAGTCAACATTTGATGTGGATCAGAACCTTTCATCAAAGTTGTCCTAAAACAAAAACAGTACCCGTTCTTGTATTAGGACAACTTTGATGAACTTTTTTGATCCACTTCAAATGTTGACTACTATATATCAAGATTATAGCAGATCTACAATGCTGGTTTCAATCATTTTGTTTTTGTTGAATAAAAATCATCTCCATGAGTTTATCAGGCTCTCAAAGTTGATTCTGCACAAATGTAAAATATAAGTTAAAGTATTTTTCTAACTTGCACCCATTGTTTCACTTCAGAGGTCATTGATTCATCAAATAAGGTTGTATTGGTTACCAATTTTCACTTTCTGCTGTTTGTTGAAGCATCAGTGGATTCAAAGAGATGGATTACTTTTTTAAAAAAAATCTTGTGTTCATCTGAATAAAGTCTTGGAGAATGAGAGAATTTTCATTTTTGTGTAAAGTATCCTTTTGAGAATTTTGGCATTAGATTGATAGAACAAGGGTAAATGCAGTCAGAGCTACTGTAGGGTCTGATCTCAGTGCTGGTTTCAGGTTTGAGAGTCTTTCTTTGGGTCATGGTAATGTGCAGACAATGTAGACAGATGGATTTCAATCAAAGCAACAGTTGTTGATGTGGAGAGAAAGGCAAAATCATTTCTTCACTGTTATTAACTTAGCAAATGTTGACAGCAAAGTCTCAAGCCAATTTGTTCATTGCAAATTTGTGTGGTATCTCTCTGTCAAAGCAGTTTAGCTGCGGGGAGGAGAAAAGCAGCATCTGGATACTAATGAAGCACTGAGGAGCTAGTGCTGTTCCTAGTTGTGCTGTCATGTCATGTTGTCCCCTTGTCAGCACCACAGACGTTTTTGTGTTCCAGTGTTCAAAAAGAAGTAAAAACAGCCCAGCTGGTGTCATGTAATTTGGTTCATGTAATTGATCAGTCTAATTTTGATTGGTTATGCTGTGCAATAATAATGCTGAAGAAATATTTAATAACTCAGATCTCATAACAGATGTCTCTGGGTTTTAGAGAGAAGTTTTCCACATGGAGTAAATCAGTTGCTTGGGTTTTGGATGCAACACCATTGATGTACTCCAGCTCGCAAGCTAAGAGAGTACTGCAGCAGGACAGCAGTAGAAAAATAGCAGCTTTACACTTTACTCTCTCCTCACATTTTCGTATTTAATATTTTAGTCCGTATATTCAATATATTGGTGTTTTTTCAGTTTTATGTTCCAGGGGTGGATTTTTTGTTCAGTTTGTTGTATGAAGGTCACAGTAAAACTTTATTTTATTTTATTTTAATTTATTTAAATATACACCACAGTCTTGCATCATCTCCTCTTTTACAAATAACATTTTTTCCCATGAATGTAAAGAAAAATTGATCTGTAAATATCACTGTAACAAAATTGTAATTTAATTATAATTTTCATAAAAACTGTAATTTTGTCTGTACGATACGTAAAATGCTAGCTATACAATTTGCCTTAGTTGGATAAAGGAGTTGGGCATTTTATTCCAACAATTTTTTTTTGCCAAATGTAATTTCCATCACAGAATGTTATCAAACAAAATAAATAATTTTTATTTGTGAATGACACTAGTGGAATGACAAAAATTACAGAACTCTCCTGATGGAGACAGACTAAATAGTGAGAGTGTAAAAAATGTGTTTTAAGAGCATCCTCACAGCCATAAGTGCCCTTAGTTAAGAAAAATATAATACAAATACAGTATATGGTGCAAACATGTTTGTGTAGTCAAAGACGTATTTATTTACTTGTGAATTTCTGACGAAAAAGAGCGAGAGTGTTTTGTCTCATTTACACATTAATACGTTGTTAATTACACCCATAATGTCCCCCTGCTAGCTACACCATATTGCTGACTAATTGAATATATGAGTCAAAGATGTTTGAAAGCCTGTAACTGATTTAATTAATGCAGTTTTTGCTTTAAGCATCGCCCGTTAAAAGATCTCGTGTTCAGGTGTGTATGTCTGTGCGAAGCAGTGTTAATCCTCCTGTCAATGATCAGTGTTTGTCTTGATTTCTGGCAGCTGGCAGCCAACTGGAAACACATCAGGTCTTCCAGGAGGGCAATTCCCCAGCATCCCTCATTATGGATCTCTCTCTTTTTCTCTCTCTCGCCTGCAGGTCCATCACACACACATGCACGCACACACACACACACACACACTCAGCCATCACAGATTTGAAGCAGCCTCCTCGTCTTATTCAAATTGGTCTCGGCAGGAAAATGGGTTCATGATGATGGGGGTAATAACAGTGTAGAAAAGAGAGCGTCTTCAGCTTCAAACACCATTTAATTTGGAGATTAAGCTAATAAAAAGCCATTAAGGCCAATGCCTTGCTGTTGTAGCAGGCCGTAGTGATACACAGTAATTCCTTCTCATTTAACGCAAATGAGCTATAAAAGATTAGGACTGGGCGTGTTATTATTTTTATGTTTATATGTTTCCCAAGGTTTTTGGAAAAGAATAATCAGCCTGTTTTAATGCGTCACTTTTTTCCTGACTATGGTTTCGCAAAACACACGGACCCTTTTTTCAGAACAACAAAAACTAGCCAGAATTATACGCAGGTTTTAATCAAATTTGCAATCAAAATGATTAGCTATAATGTCTGATATTATTTAGCCCTAATTACCAGCAGATGGTGTCTTTATCTGCACTTAGGGCGCATGAGTCTTGGAAATGCTGCATGCACAAGAATAATTAAGAAGTTGACTTGAGCTGTTTTTTTTTCGGGTCTACTTTTGTGAGCTTTAATAGTCAGACTCAGCACCCTGATGTTAATTAGTGCTAATTTGATAATTTGATTACATTTATTTCTTTATATCTGAGCATTCTCAATTGTTGCTCAATGTGCTTTACTGGCATAACAAATAATGGTATGTTTGTGTTGCAGTAGCAGCAGTAGCTAGCTCTGTTTCTCTCCCTCTCTCTCCTCTAAATGCAATTCTATTTATTATTCATGCAGGAGATCATCTTGTAAGATCATTTGCAGATCATACAATTCCTCCTCACCTCTGGAGATAGATGGACACTTTTGTCTGTATGTGTGTGTTGTTGTTGGGAATGGGAACACAGTGCTCACCTGTGGAGAGAGAAGCAGACCAGCTCACTGGGGTATTGATGGAGTCATGTGGAGTTAATCAGACTCAATGCCAGCACTGATTCCTTCATTTCCTGCGATGCAGAATTAGACGGTAATACAGTCCCTGTTGGAACTTTGGCAGCATATGGTCTTGTGTAATGTGCCTTTTCCGTCGGGTAGAGATGCATTCCATAGGAATAGAACAGCATCGCTCAAAATGTGGTTGTACAGCAAGCTGCAATGTGTGCTGTGGTGCCCACTATGAAACATCTACACAAAAGCTGAATAATGACTTTATATTTATAATTGGTTTGTCGCAGGATTACATGCAATTGGCCTCTGTCTTGATCGCTTGAATAAAGGCAGTGCATTTGTGTCAAATTGCATCTATGACAGATTTATTCTGTTGGTGATGCATTCAAACATATTAACTAATCACATCACACCATGGAGTGTGTTGTTGCTGGAAGGTGTAGAGCTGATGAAAAACAGGTCAAACTGTTATCAGTTATTCCCACACATTTTAGGGAAAGTCGCTTGATTGGCAACCTTGGAGAATAAAACAAGCTTTTCAGGAAAGAAGCCTAAAATACTTTTCAGTGGGTCATTTTTAATGATTCTTAATACTACAGAATAATTTGTCAACATCAGAAAAATTTACAGTCCTCGTAAGCCCCCAAACCTTGCCTGGGCCTACATAATTAAAATAACAATCAAAATTCTTATTAGTTAATGGAATATTGCAGTGTTTATTAAAATGATTTATCTTATATGAGATCACAGCAATAGAACTTAGTCAGGTTAGATGCCATACAGAATTTTACACAGATGGCATTTTACAATGGCATACACTGTATAAAGGTTCTAGATCATGTATTTTTCACAACCCACAACTTTCAAAACTGTTCCATGGAGTTTTGTCTACTGAAAAACCTTTGAACGCACTGTACTTCTGTCCCTCACTGCCTTGTTTTCATTCCTGTCAAAAATTACATTTGTCACTTCCCTGACAAATGAAAACAATCCAATCAATTCCTGATGGACAAAATCAGGTCCTGTCCTACATTTTTGATCATTTGAGAAGCCATTTCATTCAGCTATATGTCACAATGGGGAAGAAAACACAATCACAACTTGCTTTTTATGCTGACTTTAGATAAGAATATTTGGATAAGAGCAAATGGCTACTCTCTTAAAATGTATAGCAACAACTAAATTTGCTCTGGTTCACATTTTATTTATTTGACAACAAACATAGGTAGAAACATAATTGACATTTAATCAAAATAGCAAAAAAGGTTTCCATATAGCCTAGATATTTGTGACCCTGGACCACAAAACCAGTCTTACGTTGCACGGGTATATTTGTAGCAATGGGTCAAAATTACCGATTTTTCTTTTATACCAAAAATCATTAGGATATTAAGTAAAGATCATGTTCCATGAAGATATTTTGTAAATTTCCTACGTTTATATATTTTATATATTTGTTTTTGATTATTAATATGCATTGCTAAGAACTTCATTTAAACAACTTTACAGGCAATTTTCTCAGTATTTTGAGTTTTTTCCACCCTCAGATTCCAGATCTTCAAATAGTTGTATCTTGGCCAAATATTGTCCTATCCTAACAAACCATACATCAATGGAAAGCTTATTTATTATATATTTATTTATTTATTTATTATTTGTTATTTATTTATTTATAGCTTATGATGTATACATCTCAATTATGACTGGTTTTGTGATCCAGGGTCACATTTGTTTTACTTAGACATAATTTAGTAATACAATGTTCTATTCAAATACTATATAATAGGCCAACACTAAGTATAAGGGAAAATATGAGCTGTTGTGGGCTCAGGTAGCCCAGCAGCTGTCTAGATTTTGTGTTTGCATTGTATTTATATCCAAAAGTGTACTTGATGGCTTGTGAGTATCCAGATCATAAAACCTTTTATATATGTAGTATACATTCAGCATGATTCTAGAGAATAGATGATTAGATGGGATTTGGACATAATTATGAAGGAATAAATGAAGGCCTCGCTTTGAGGTTATTGTCTGCAGTGAGAGAAAGTGAGGCAAGCCCTTCATTCTGCTGCAGTTACAGGCCCTTCAGTGTCAGGCTTATTTGTGCTTAGCAGTTGGCAGTGCATTGATTTAATATGTAATCAGTACACACAAGCCTGAAATGTAAATTTTTCTGCTGCTTACAAAGATTTTCTGTCACACTTTAATTACTACGTTTCGCTGCTTGACCGGAAGCTTTTGTGAACTAATCATGAGGTAATCGCTATGTCCTGCAAGCACATTGTTTATCACTTTTTATAAGTATCCTATTTTATATATTTTACAGTAGAGTCACCTATCATGCAGAACAAGCCGTTAGCTCACTCTAATTCTCCGGGTGACATAGTTAGTATCCGTCCCATAATTGTAGTGGTATCTGCACTGTTAATTACTGAAGTAAATGGTTGAACTGCTGCCAAGGACCCATTGTGTCGGGGCTTTGAATTGTGTTTTTACCATCTGTAGAACTGGAAAGAGGAGAGAGGGGAGCAGGGGAGCAGGGGGAGGCTTAAGAGCGAGCTCACAGCCTCGGGGTCTGAGGCCATATGGAGCCAGTACTTTGCCTGCGCTTTATTGCACACCTTGCTGTTTTAATCAATGGCAAGCCTGTTCACAGGACACAGAAAACAGAGGTTATTGCACTGTGTCAGTGGGCTTTTTGCACTTGACTTTACATCTTTTATATTTGGATCATGGTGTGAGTTTGTCTTTATATGCCAAATGCATTTATTAATATACTGTATTTAATATATTTACCTACTGTATTTACTGTACTTAATATATTTACTTTACATTTTTTGCGTTCCACTGCACTGCTTTTTCTTAATTTTTATATGTAAAGATGTACTAGACTAATGGCTTTCAACGTTTGCTCACATCTCATGTCTGTTGCAGTCTCGCACATTTCATTCTAAAAATGAGTCAAAGTTGTTCAACTTTTCAAAATGCTTCTCGAGGCCTTGCATTTTTTCCCATACCACTGTGTCTGGTGTTTTTCAATGCTAAGAGACTTTCTGAGTGAATGACCCTTTACTCTGTCTATTTTTTGCTTTTCCAGTAAAAGTGCTTCCAAACAAAGCCACAGCATTTAACCAATGCTTGTATCCAAGTAAAATACCGCAGTGGTGTTCCTGAATGAATCAGTCTTGTTGAATGAATCGCTTGAATTATTCAATTACTCACTCATAAATAACACTTAATGAAAACAATTTGATGGAGTGAGTGATTC
Source organism: Tor tambroides (assembly GCA_021397915.2). NCBI lineage: Eukaryota > Metazoa > Chordata > Actinopteri > Cypriniformes > Cyprinidae > Tor > Tor tambroides. The sequence continues at coordinate 38,347 of JAFVLL020014030.1, read as the reverse complement.
ACAGATTGACTGGGCCTGTCCCAGTACCCATTCTCGATGTCTTGGCTACTTTTTAAAGAGCATGCGTACAGGACTGTCCCAGGTCAGAAAAATGCCAAAGCTCAGTGCCACGCACTAAATCCACACTCTAATCTCTATATCGCTTCAGTATGATAGGCTAAGTGTATCTCATTATCCATCATGTTTAGGAACTTATACCCCTCAAAATTATGAGATGTTGAGGAAAGCTTTCCGGTGTCAATAAAATGAATTCAATATCATGTATAATTTGTGACCCTCTCTGTGAAATCCAGGCTAAAGTCTCAAAATCTAATTATGAGATAACAAGCATCAAATTTTGATTTCCGTCATTAATTTCACCATGATTTCAATTTTTGACATGGTCTTACTCCAGTCAATATTAAAGATATCAAGGTTACATTTTCACAGAATGTTCTTTACCTTATGAAGGATGATTTTATGTAGAAAACAGTAAATCACAAAAAAAATGACTTTAGCTGGGTTTTCACAGCCAGGGTCACATTTTATTACATATCATTTTTAAGTGCTGTACATTTCATTGGTGCAGAGATGAGTATGTGTATTTTGTAAAATATTTGCCACTACTTTTTATCACTTTAGTACCACAATTACATGTCATACTGGGAACTACTGAACAGAGAATTTTATTTCAAAGTACAAAGTATTGAAAACAAAATTAAGCTCTAAACACCTGCATATTACAATACTATACGTGTGTTCCATTTGGTAATCAAAAGTTCTTTACACAGTTACGGCCTTCACGTCACACTTGAGCCAAATACCAAAAATACCTAATCTCAGTAGACAAGAATTGTGAGTATTGGAACAGGCCCAAAGGCTTGTTTTGTTCCTGTATGAATCAGTTGAATAAATGATTCATCAATAAAGAAACAAATGATTCATTGTCAGGCTCATTGTTGCCATCTACTGAAATAAACAATATAACCTACAGAAGGAGTCATTGAAAAGTCAAATTACTAAGTGTTGTATAGAATGTTATAGTAATAAATATAATTAAAATAAATTACAAACTTTGTATATAACTTAGATACAGGCTATACAACGTCAAAGAGCCACATCACAGTTTGGCATGCTCATTCTCCACTATTGGTTTAGTGCCGTCATTATGTCTGGTGAAGCCTAATGTTACAGCTCGTGGTAATGGTTACACTGTGTGTAATAGTGTGTTTGTGTGTGAAAGTCTTCATTGTAATGTTATAGTTTTGTTAATGGAGCAGACAGCGTGATGTGTATATGTGTAGGAGTGCGTGGCAGGTTCAGTCAAATGTTATAGTTTGTGTTAATGGTGCATAAAGAGTGTTAACTGCTACAGTCCCAGCTGTAGACACAGCTAGGCCTCCCTTGCCCCAGTTATGCCCAACCCTCCCCAAAGCTGAGAGCAACTCCTGCTATTCACCAGCCTGTGTGCATATTGTTTAATTATTGGCTGTTCTGGAAGCACCACAGGAGGGAACGCACTGAAACTTGGCCAGATGAACGCAAGGTTACTTCTTCTGTACTTTGCAAGGTAATCAAACCACATGTTTTTTGATGGAGAGCTTATCAAGGGTGCCCGTTGTGGAGGTGGCTGTATTAGGGCATATTTAGTATAATAGCCCGAGGCAAAGAGTGTGTGGTTCAACCTCAGGCTGTTGTAACAGAGCTGACTTATTGCTATAACTGTCCTGGGCAGCAGCAGTGTCCTCAGTTGTATTAATCTCACACTGACTCGCTTTCCTTTTTTAAAAGTGAACAAATTTTTTTTTTAGGTTTATTTGTTCTGTTCAAAAATTTGAATGCTTTCATTACAAGTGTGTGTATTAAAAAATCACATGAAGAGTGAAGACTGAAGTAATAGCTGCTGAAAATTCAGCTTTGCACTCAGAGGAATAAATTACATTTTAAAATATGTTACAATAGAAAACGGTTATCTTAAACTGTAATAATATGTCACACTATTACAGTTTTTACTGTTTTTGATCAAATAAATGCAGCTTTGGAGAGCATAAGAGACTTCTTTCAAAAACATACCGACCACAAATGTTTGTTTAAAATTCATTCATTTCAAAGTGAGTTTTAAAAATTCTTTAAAAGCAATGTAAATAAGGTCTTAATCAACAATATTCTCGAGGGCATGAAATCTTTAAAAATACATTGCTTTACTCATCAAGCAATTTGCTGTGGAGAATATCAATATTTCCTATGAGAGCCGGTTAACCGTAAGGGCAGCAGCATTTGAAAGCAGATGATCATTATAGCCTGACTCAAGTTATTGAATTGTGAATAAATGCAGCGTGCCTGGAGTCTGCAGGTGCGACCACCCTCAATTACTAACCTGAGGGACCTCCTGCAAAAATCTTAGCACAGCAATTAACAGCATAATTAAGTGGTAAAGTCACTGTGTCATTCTCCCACAGCAGAAACAAGAGTGCCATTGACCAGATGAAGGAGGGCTGGCCTCTGATTGATCGTCCGGTTGACTCGCTTGCACAGGCATTTATCACCCTCTCCAGGATAGAGCGAGAGAGAGAATATGTCTGTGTTTATAGGGTAGATGAGGTGCTTAGTCTTGGTAAAGTGTCAGAGGCCTTGTTTTTCACATCATTAGACAATTGTGTGTTAATGAGCTGTCACATCCAGCTCTATACTTTAAATGTTCCTGATGCACATGCTTGTGTACATCCACAGATGTAAACCTGAAAAACAAATGGCTCGCCTCTTTCACATCCTCTGCGAAACTGGCTGTTTTATTTCCATTTCAGATCAGCTGTCATTACGTGGAAATCCACCTTACTGAATGTCTGCTCATCTGATCGAACAGATGTAGGTGCACAGCAAAGGTTAAGCACTCTTCATTCAGTGCTCCAGGAACATAATGACTGCAGATGTGTTTTCTGCAACTGAAAGCTCAATATTCTCTATTGAAGTGCTTGTTGTGAAATTGATTGATTCATTTATTTTTTTTATGATTGCATGTTTGTTAAATGTTACATTCCTATATCACATAACCACTTAACTAAACTATTTATAGTTACTATTATGTTTATAGCAGTATTGAGGTATTGATAGTACTTGAAAGATAGTAAAAAGATGCCATTAAACAATTATTATTTATTGGGAATATTGTTGAATTTGGGAATTCAATTGTAAATATTATTATAAATATACAGTATTTTTATATATAAATATATAAAATGTGTATTTGTGTGTTTATTATATATATATATATGTATATATGTTTATATTTATTATTGTATATAATCATTCAGCAAATAAGAATGTTTATATTTAGATATAAGGCAAATATAATGAATTTAAATATATACAATATTAATGTCAAAATATGTAATATTTATATATAAATTTAAATGTGTGTGTGTATATATACACACATACACAATACACACAGTATATATTGCATTTAAATGTAAATCTACTGTATATAAAGTATAATTAACTGTGATTAATCACATAAATCTCTTTAATTAAATAGCTTTGATTCAGTTTTAATTATTATTCAGCCAAATAAGAGTTTAACAAGTTCTCTTATTACAATATGAGGTATCTAAACCAGATTAGCCACTATGTGAACTGGACTCAGGATCAGGGGGCCTCAGAGCAAGATAACACTCGTGATAGATTTCTCATTTATATAGCTTCTGTTTCTCTACTTCCCGTGGGATCTGTGAAATTGAGAGGCAAACATGAGGAAGGTTGGAACTCTGTGTGATGGAACATCAAATAAACTGCCAGGTCTTATTGTGTCAATAAACTAATTTCTCTTTTAGGGTTTGACCTTTGACCTCTAGCGGCTGGATGATCCAGGGTTGTGACAGGAGAGAAAATCTCTTGGGAAGGAGATTGGAGAATGAGAAACAAAGAGAGAGTGAGATTCGTATCCATCAAGGATGTGTCAACACAGAATATCTCTCACATATCGATTCTAGCAATCATAAAGTTCCTACCTGTTTCCTCATGTGCTGCATGTTTTACAGATGGATCCCCTGCTACAAAGCAAGCACACCTAATGAGCCATCTCCATTTCCTTCCACACAGTCAAGGAATGAGGTCTGCTCACAATGGCTTTGTTTGCCAAGAAGCTGTTATCTGTTTAAACAGAGCTACAGCCTCTTAGCAGATTCTTTTGAGGTATGTTTTATTTTGTTACTTTATGTTAATGTTGTGAGGCGCTCAAGCCAGTTCTACCACCAGAGGGCACCATTATATGGACAGAATGGGAAGCAAGCAACTCCAGAATCCTTTCTTTCACTTTGACTGTGATTAGTACATGTTGGTTAAGATTAGTTTCTTTGGCTTGAGATTGACCCTCTGATTTCAGACACAAAACACATATTGAGAACCATAAAGGCCAAGTGCCATTCATCAAATGTGCTGTCTCTGACCTGCGTACCTCTGTAAGATTGGAACGTGTGGCCGGTCTCCATCACAGTCAGGGGTCACACGACATGACAGTCAAACATTTCCTCTGTCATTGAGGGTTTTTATAGTCTGAACTTTTACCCTGTAATTACACAAAGGCTCAAGCTAATGCTACAAACATAAAGAAGCACAAAATCACTAAACGCAGCATTGTAGCTTAGTCAACAGACTAACATCTGTTTGATGTGCCAGTTATAGATGTTTTCCACACTCTGTATGATATTTACAGGCTACTTAAGAGTATGTAACATTAGCTGCTTATGTGCGGTGGTACTCTCAGCGCTCTTTAGTGCACTACATCAGCTTTCTGCACACAAAGGGAGCTGGAGTCTTTCTAAACATTAAAGAAACCCACAGAACATAAAAGCCCAAATGTTGCGTGCTGGACAAACCCAGTTACATTCAATACTCCATTTAAATTCAAGCCTTTCGCAAAATCCCACCTCGATTTATCTATTTATTTACTGCTTTTTTATTTTTTGAAGGCTAGCGTCAGGTCCCGTGTGTTTGCCCTTGTGTTAGAGGGCTGCATTGTGGCTTTCCCTGAGGCTCAGCTGCAGGATTGTGGTTTTTAATGAAAAAGTGATGCTATAGAGCACAGGTACAGTCCAGGCTTGTATTTCAGTTGCTTTTGTTATGTTTTACAATGAGGCAGTGTGGTTGGATACTTACAGACGCTGTAAATGACCCTCTGGAGCCTGCTCATCATGCGGGCTGCTGGATTAAGCATACGCAAGCTGCTTTAGGATCGATACTGGGCAGAATACCTCTATACCTCGGCTACTTTCATACATTCGCCTGTAGTTCTGGCCATTAAGCCTGTCTTCAAATATAACTGAGATGAGGAAGCTGGGATATGTGATCAGCCTGATAGAAGAGAAAATTTATACCAGAAGGTGAATGTTGTGAGAGACCAGATTCAGCTCTACTTCTAATATCCAATCAAAAATCGAAATTAAAATCCAGATACATTTCTTAGCCAAGTTACACTTCATTCTGATTGGTCAGTTGCAGCATTAGTGCTCAGAAATGTCTTAATAAAGATTGTTTTCTTTGGGAACACTATATAACTCATCCATAAAACCTGTGTTTCATTCTGTTCTATATCAAGTAAGGTTAAAAAATCAAAATAATGGCCACCCTATCAGTGTTTATTTTGGGATAATGTCCAGCAGACTGTACCTCTTACAAATACACTAAGCTTTGTTTTTTTATGTTTTTGAAAGAAGCACCTTATGCTTATTTGGAAAAAAGTAAAAACTATTTATATAACGTGACATAATTAAATATTTTAATGTATTTTTTATTTTATTTTTTGTTAATATTTTATTATGTTATATTTTAATATTTTATTTTAGTATTTTATATTGTGGCAACCAATTCTTTGATGAACAGAATTTATTTGAAATAGAAATCTTTTGTAACATTATAAATGTCTTTATTGTCATTGTGTAGTGGAACACAAAATTAGTTGGGTTTTTTTTTTCCCCCCTTTTTCATATAACACTAAAAATAAAAAATATAATACATTCTTGTCAGTGTAACCTATCCTTGATGAATAAATGTATTCATTAAAAAAGTGTATTACTGACACCAGACTTTTGAATGGTAGTGTGTATACACAATATATGCATAGAATGTATATTGTATATATAATATATATATAGGTCTGTAATAGTGTGCCAGGTGCAATATTAAAGGATTAGTTCACTTTCAAATTAGAATTTCCTGATAATTTACTCACCCCCATGTCATCCAAGATGTTTATGTATTTCTTTCTTCAGTCGAAAAGAAATTAAGGTTTTTGATGAAAACATTCCAGAATTTTTCTCCATATAATGTACTTCAATGGACTCCAAACAGTTGAAGGTCAAAATTACAGTTTCAGTGCAGCTTCAAAGGGCTATAAATGATACCAGACGATGAATAAGGGTCTTATCTAGCGAGACGATCGGTCATTTAAAAAAAAAAAAAAAAAAGTATATTCTTTATAAACACAAATGCTCGCCTTGCTCTGTTCTGCGATGCACGTTCTTGACTTCACATAATACGTAATTACGTTGAAAAGGTCACGCTTGACGTAGGCGGACGTACCGAGTCAGTGTTTACAAGTTGAACGTGCAAATACTAAGTCAAACACGGTTTACAAAAAAGGGAGTTAAAAGGTAAAACAACGATGTCGGACGATTTTGATCTTGGAGGACAAGATGAGATGGAGTTTTTCGCCCTTGTAAACACTGACTTGGTACGTCCGCCTACGTCAAGCGTGACCTTCTCAACGTAATTACGTATTATGTGAAGTCAAGAACGTGCATCGCAGAACAGAGCAAGGCGAGCATTTGTGTTTATAAAGCATATACTTTTTTTTTTTTTTTTTAAATGACCGATCGTTTCGCTAGATAAGACCCTTATTCATCGTCTGGTATCATTTATAGCCCTTTGAAGCTGCACTGAAACTGTAATTTTGACCTTCAAACTTTTGGAGTCCATTGAAGTACATTATATGGAGAAAAATTCTGGAATGTTTTCATCAAAAACCTTAATTTCTTTTCGACTGAAGAAAGAAATACATAAACATCTTGGATGACATGGGGGTGAGTAAATTATCAGGAAATTTTAATTTGAAAGTGAACTAATCCTTTAATGTACAAGACAGATAGAATCTAGAATCAATTTAAGGGTGTAAAATAAGATGTGTGTGAGTGTGCTTGTAGACATGAATGGTACCACAGACATTACTGGATCTCTTAACAGGGCTGAGGGTGTCTAAAAACTGAAGGAGCGGAGCACTTATTATGTCTTCAGTATAGGTCAGATCTAGAGGCAGTGGTGTGAGTACATTAGCATACACGCTGGCAGAACGTTTAAGGTGACGAATAGGATAAGCTGTGCTACCTGGCTCAGAGCTATTACCAGACCCCCTCAGGCTTGATTTATCAACTCCCCTCTTGCAGTGTTTCTGCTCTGATATGACTGTGGAAATGGACTAGTTTAAACACAAAACCTTGATCCCACTGACCTCTTAATATGCTTATAATGATCCCATTTAACAAACAGATGTTAGGGCAGACACGGCAAAGCCAGGCCACAACATGTGGTGCTGGCAGTAGATAGTGAGGGCGTTTGTCAGTTAGTGCACTGCATAACAACACATTCTTTGGCAATTGCTATTTTGTACAAATCTTGTACTATCTTGTACAAATTCTGATATGGCAAAGCTAGTTTAGAACTGACTTGTTTGAGATTCAGTGTATTGTCTTGAAGAGACTGAAGCATTACAGACCAGACCTATAAATGTATTATAAAAAAGGTACGACGTTAAGTAAAAGGAGGTCCCTATAATGACGTACTAATTATTAAAAATGAATACAAACAAGCAAATAAACTCCACTTGACTGCTGTTTGTAAATCACTTTCAGAATGTATGCTACAATTCAAAAGATGTGGTCGGTAAGATTTTATGCTCACCAAGGCTGCTGATTAAAAATTGATCAAAATATTCTATTTTAATATATATTAAAATATAATTTATTTCTGCATAGCAAAGCTGAATTTACAGCAGCCATTACTTCAGTCTTCAGTGTCACATGATCCTTCAGAAATCATTCTAAAATGCTGATTTGGTGCTTAAGAAACATTTCCTAATATCAATGTTAAAAAAAGCTGTGCTGTGTTATATTTTTGTGGAAAAACATTACACACTTTTTAAGGATTCTTTGAATCATTTATTGTCACTTTAATCAAATTAAATTATTCCTTGCTGAATGAAAGTATTACTAAGTTAAGTTAAAGTTCTTACTCTGAAGTTCTAAGTTGAGGTAAATTTGATCTGAAACACACACCCACCCACACACACACACACACACACACACACACACATATATATATATAGAGCCAGAGAGAGAGAAATTTAAAATATATAAAAATATATAATATAAATTTATATAAAACTTGTTGGTACCCAATGCAGACCCCTCCACTACAGTGATAGATGAGCAAAATAAACAGGTAATGAAATATCAACAAGCTGATTTATTATGCATTTGCATCACTACTTTATGGAAGCATTGAGGATCTCATTTACATAATGCTCACATTTTAGCCATTCCAATCAGAGTGGTGGACACATTCCAGATGCAGTGTATCAGGTGGGTGAGAGGTGTGATGGTCAATACTGAATGTAGTGCTGATCTTTTACAAAGTGAGGAACAAATGTGTGAAGTCTCAGACATTGCAAGACTTTTTGCTGATTAGGTGTGCAAACTCTCTTATCAAACCTTTTCCTGAATTTTTACAAACAATGATATCAGAAAATGTTTGTTCTTGTGGGAAAAATAGGGGAAAATCTCACTACCGATTTTGCCGTAATGGAAACATTCCCAGCTTGTCTTTTATTCCTGTTCTTCTCCAGTGCAGAGAGTGAAACCCCAGCAGCTCATGTGTCTGTAGTCAAACTGCTCTGTCTCAGCTAAGCAGCTCATCGATGGAGAGGAAGAGTGAGAAGACCGTTTGGGCTGATAAAATGTTTTTTAATTACCAGACACTGCATTCCAGCCCTCTCTCTCCATCCTATGCTCTTCCTCGCGGCTATAGGTCCAGTTTGAATTCTGATAATTGTGTTTGCTGATGTGGCATGTTTTTTTTAATACTGCACTAGACATTAACAGCAGGTCCACAGAGGGACGACAAACTGCAGTTACATCTCTCTTCTAATCAGCACTTTACAGCTAGATACATTGACTCTGGTATACTCCATTTCTGTCTACAATTCAGCCTCTAGTCTGCAACAATGAGACTCAGCCATTACTTATTGTGCTATGTGACACACAATCAATGTCATGCAGAGCGGCTGATGACTCATTCAGAAAGACCTCAGAGCATGAAGGGTTAACCACTCATTAGGTTTGATTGTGTGTTTATGAGCCACTTGTGTATTCAGCTGTTTATACAAACTGTACATTTTAGAGCTATCAAAACTATTTGGCAATTGTAATACGAGTAATATAATCTGATCATTAAACAGAGCTCTTTGTAAGTTTTTACCAACACGCAGACGGTTAAAACCTGACTGTTTCAATTGGAGTTTGAGACGAGAACGGTCTTCATTCAGTCAAGCTCAACCTCATTGCGTATTTAAGCGTTTCGCTTTTGTCCTCTTACAAAGTGAGCAAAGAAAACATTTAAGGTGGCATTCTTTCATTGCTCTTTCAGACTGCAAATTTGTTCCATTGACAGGGCAGCTTTAGGGCTGATAATAGGCCACATCATTGATAGGCTGGAATCACTGTTGTTTTAAAGTTTGATGTGAGACCTGATCCTATTTGGAAGGCCGCGATCATATCATGGGTCAGACTTAGCTTTCATAGCTGTTTATCATTACACGATGCTCTAAATCCTGCCTGTGGTCTAAGGTATCAAGGCTGTATTAGCTGGACTCTGAGATCGAAAGAAACAAAACTCTCCTTTGCTGAAGGATCAATGTCTGTTGAGGCTTTTGCAATCAGGCTGTGACCATGATTGAGCGACTGAGAAGTCATCCCCTAAGATAAGGCTGTAATCAACAGCGCACTAAATGTTCTTTGTTGTACATTCAATTACACACTAATGAGTTGTGCAAAGTGGAAATCTTTAAATACTAATACAATTTAAATTGTATATAACTAAAGCTGCAAAGAAGTAAATAATAGAGGTAAAATATGAAAGAGGTAAGGTAAATAATGAAGGTAAATTATATGTAAAGTAGGAAATTATCTACAGCTGTAAAGACTGTATTTACTATATTGCCCTGTTTATACCAAATAAATATGTATTTAAATTATTGTACTTGTATTTATATATTTATCTGAGTTTTAATAATTTTTATGCGAGAAGAAATGAGCACAGTGTCTCTGCATCAGTCTATTGTCTGTGTATTTTGTGATAATGACCATTTTACTGTACCTCAAATATTACGTGGCTACTTAAAAATATATACATGTAAAATAATTAAGATAAAGCAAAACTGAACTAATTCAAAGTGAAAGCTGGAAAAAACGTGTTAAACAGAAATAACAGACATCGAGAGAAAGATTTTGCAATGTTTTTATGGTTGATTTATAACTAAAATTATGTGTGATTAAAATGATACAAACAAATAAAAATACGTAATTAATCTAAAGCCTTACGAAGCAACTTGATCTCAACTTTTTAAAAACAAGTTGGCCTACAAAATGACGTCATGACCGAACACGTTTATTAAGAATTTAATAAACAATTTAATTTAATGACAACATTTTGAAAAAAGTAAAAAAAAATAAATAAATAAAAATACAGGCAACGATAATTGATACACAAGCGTCGCGAGTAATGTCTAGCAGTGAGGCTTTTATGTGCCTCGAATGGACGTTCAGCTTCCGGGTAAATATTAAAACTCTTCCGCTAAACTTCCTCTGCTTTACTTTCATTGTTGACAGTTTGTTATCTACTGAAAAATACTTTTTAAAAAACCATAGTTAAAAATCGGATTAACAGTAGTCAGTACATTTGTGTGGGAAATACTCTCATGTTTTCTTCACTGTTGGTGAGCTAAGCAGCTAGCCGTCGAGCCTGCTGAACAGCTGCTGTGTGTCTGGGAATCTGCACTGAAAGCTAAGATTATGTTTCTCGGTGTGCTTTTGTTATGCTTTTACTTGTTTTGAATAACCTGTGCAGCATGGAATCTGAGGGAATCGTCATTCGGATAAAGACACCGGTGGGAGACATGGACTCATCAGTGGACTGTCCATCACATCTCAACTTCAATGATTTGCTGGTGAGTGGCTGCTTTAACTTTAGTCACAGTGCGTTTTAATGTGGTATCTCTGTACATTTTATAAAGAGAACCCATTTCATGGAATGTGTCATTCCCTGATGAGTCGTTGTCAGAATAGTGGGGCTGATTGACAGCTGTCAGTCAAATGTGTGATTGCTCAGTGATTCTCTTGTTTGGCAGGCCGCGATCAGGGATGTCATGCCTGAAGCCACAGTCACAGCTTTTGAATGTGAGCATTGTTGTTGTGTTTAAATTATTTTACTATTTTTAAATCAAGTTACTATTAGTATAGCCAGTAGAATAGTTTAAAACAATAAGAAAATATCAAAGAACAACTACTGTCTTTTTCTGTTTGCAGTGCTGTTATCTTTATTTAACTAAAAACAGTTGGTCATAAGGTCATAATACAAATTTGCAGAGTGAATGAAAAAAAAAATTGTGTTTAAATAGGCAAGTAATTAGCTGTTAGATGATTCAGATGTGTTGTTGTTTATTTTAGATGAAGATGAAGTTGGCGACCGAATCACAGTTCGCAGTGATGAGGAGCTCAAAGCCATGCTGTCATATGTGAGTATGCCTGATGTATAAATACAGCCAGAGTCGTCTTTGGGTTTAGCTGTTAAACAGTGTGATTTCAGCATGATTTCTTAAATGTGCTTAATAGGCAGATTGCCAGTAAAGAACTACATTGCCTATAATTGTAAACCAAATTCCACCATCAGAAAAGTCACACAAAACTTCATGCAAAAGATCATGTTCTTTCTTTCTGATTTTCATGCAGTCAAATCATAGTTTCTGATAGGGATGTCACAATATCAGTTTTTTACTGCATGGTTATTGTGGCCAAAATATTTTGTTTGGATATCTATAGGAATTTTGACGTATTAACACGATAGCAATATGTCATTTTTGAAACACCACGGTTATTGCCAATACCGATGTAAAGCGATACTTCATCCCAGAGCTGGTTGGTTCATAAGACTCTTCAAAAAAAATGCTGTAATGAAGTGCCTATGGAGAAAATTGACAAAGAAAAGTACTTCCGGAACCAAGGCTGCTGAAAAGTGGGTGGTCACTGTTGCGCTCTATTACAGTCTGTTGTATTAGACTTTTGAATGCTGAGAGTGTTTTTGTTGGAAGGGAAAAGCTATTACAAATCTATTATTCCAGATCTATTCACCCTTGGGGAAAGTGTTCTCATTACTTTGCTGATTGGCAAGGATGACAAGTAGCTACATATTTTCTTTTTTCACTTCAATTTCTTCATCTATTTCCCTTTTCTGGCTGCACCTCTTGATGTTTCCATGGCAACGTGCGTCTCTGGCTCGAACCCCCTTTTAAATTATACAGGTGTTAACCAAGCAAGATTAGCAAAGGGAAAACTGTGATAATAAAATCCTGTTTATTTTTTATTATTCATTATATTTGTGTCGACTCAGGCAGTGGCCTCCCCCTGTGACCAGGCACAGATTGAAAACGCTGAAAATATTTGCGTCTCACGCGTTTAATAAGCTATCATAAACTTTTGCCTGATTGCCTATTCAAATAGTCTTTCTTTTCAAGTATGAGAATGTTGTTGCTTACTTGTTTCCTCTCTTCTTCATCTCTCTCAGATTTCAGTTTGTTGTTTTTAACGTTCTTCTTTTGAGACCGCCGTAGAAGTGCTTTCAATACTTACTGCTCACATTGTGGACACCAAGCGTAATGACTCGTAATAGTTTTTCCCCCTGTGAAGTACAGTGGAAGTTAAATGAACTATCAACTTTTATTATTTATTATTCAGTACTTAAAGTTTCGCCTCATTAGAAGCACAGCCCTCCTGGGTAGAGGAATTTTTCAAAATCCACTTTCAGCTGGTGTTGTCTTTTACCCCCCATCAGCTCTCAATGACTCTCGAGTAGCCATGGGCTTCAAAACCACCGCTTCTGCAGGAAATAAAATCACTTAGATTTGATATTTATTTATTTTTAGATGCTTTATCAAAGTTGTACCTCTCAAGGCCATTGCAGTCATTAGCCAGATTAGGCCAGAAGGTGACACACTGACAATGATGTCTCGCGGGTGTCCTGCACTGCCTGAGTGTAATTCAACTTTTTTTTTCCTGTCTTGATTAATTCTGCGGTCGCCGTGTGGCTGGTTTTGAAACGCACATTCTGACATTGGAGATATCTCCGGGAATGCGAGTATTTGCGACAATCTGCATTAATGCTTATGTACTTATGTTCCTCCTAAGGAACGTGCCATCGCACGTCACCAAAGAATTCTTTGAGGCCATATTACCCTGACAGTGAATATTTCCGCGCGTTGCAGATTGCCTCCCCGTCGCATTTTGGTTAACAGCACAACCGAGTCCACTTTTTCTGAAAATGAGTTTTTCCTCCCATGATGCCGTTTGCTCCTCTGGGGAGAGCGCAAGCTGCTGAGAAGGGGGAATTTAATATGCATGTAACATGTTCGGAAGCTTGTGCCTACATTTAACCGATCATTGTGGTCATATTTCAAGCGTGTGCCCTTTGCCTTGGTGGCTCTTGGGGTCTCTGTGGGGACCTTTATGAATTTGCTTCAATTAATTCCATGTGAAGGGATCTACCGTTATAAAGACTTAATAGGAATTAAGAGATGACTTCTTGCTTTACAGGTGCGTAAGCTAATTCGCCGAGCTCTCTGGTGGAATCCGACCTTCAAACTGTCTTCACTCATGTTTTTTTTAGTCCAGCAGCGATCATCAGTCTGAGGTCTCTGAGATGTTCTGGCTCCTCGGTGAGCTGCTTCTTACCGTCAGCCTTTCCAGGATGTTAGTTCAAAGTTAAAGACTGACCCATGTCAGATGTAGCCTCGCTAACACACACACACACACACAGGCACAGATCTCCCAGGCTGGGCCAGCTAATTACGGAGCGTTTTACTCGGGGTGTGTTAATGATCGGGGTCCAACAGAGCGGAGGTCCGACTCCTCTGTTCCCTCCAGCTCTCAAGCTGCCTTCCTGTGATCAAACTGCCTTTAGTTATTGTCCAACAAAGGGAGGTTTCTTTTAATACACTGTTACAGATTAGTTAGGTAATTGCAGCCCTAATCGATAAAGCAACCGAGTGGAAAATTAAAGGTGTGTGTTTTGGTAGAGCTACATGGTTTCAGTGCCTGCAGGCAGTGCAGAGAGGTGACAGTGATAAATAGGGTATTTAATAACAGCTGCTCTAACACTGCTTCCTCTGCATGTCCTCGTGTGTGCCCCGGCGTATTCATCACGCATTCGCACGCGGCGGAGGGACGGCGCTGTACCGCCGGCCCCTCGGTTAGGCTTGCTTTTGACCTTTGTCTTGTTCTGCCTTTGTCTCTCTTTCTCTCGGTCTCTGTCTTTCTTTCAAATGCTGACATTCTCCCCTCCTCTCTTGTCCATCTGCATCTGTGGTTTTTAATGGCTTTATTGTGTGTGATGGGGGCTCTGTGTTTGGAGACAAAGGTCTTGTGCTGGACTGAGAGAAGAGGACGAACAACCAGATGGTTCTGTTAACCGAAATATCAATTGATTGTTCTTTTGGCTGGAGACAAAAATCTCTGCGCGTGTTGGAAAGAGAGTGGAGTTCTTTTGAAACAGAGTCAGCAAAAGTGGTAGATGACATATCAACTGCAAGATCAACTTAAAATATATTGAATATTTATACAATATTGTGACAATAATGATGTTTTAAAATGTATTCAGCAAAAGTTACTACGTCAACTGCAAGATCAATTTTTAATTAACATTGAATATTCATAACTATTTATAGTGTAAATATAAATAATCATTATAAATAATATATAAAATGACATAATATAAGTAATTAAGTCTTTATGATTTCTTTGTTAATTACATAATTAGAAAAATTAAACAAATTATTATTGGATTAAATAAAGATAAAAAATAATTACAAAAAAAGCTTGCCATGACATTAATAATATCATAAGGTTTATAAATGCCAGACTCCATTTCAACCTATTATGCAGTGTGATTAATTAATAGGCAGCCATTACTGGCAGATTGCTTTTACGTCAGGATGAAATGAGAAAACTCAGTGATTGGTCTGCGTCTGGCAGCCATTACAACGGATGAATTGATACAGAGGGTGACTGGTGTTTCAAAAAGATTACCTGAGCAGGGTGCCCAATTCATTTAGTATCTTTTCTTTTCCTCCCAACATGCAAGTGACTCTGAGAGACAGAAAATGTGTTTTTTTGACAAGATTGCTTTTATGTACTCCATGGGACTTTTTTCTGAAAGACCTTCATTGAGCATAATATTGATTCTGTGTGTAATATACTGAAAAAAAGAACTGGGCTGTTTTTAAGAGTTTTTTTTTCCACTTTAATCTCTGCAGTATTGCAACACAGTGATGGAGCAACGCATCAATGGACTGTTACCTGAGCCTTTACAGATATTTCCACGAGGTGTGTATTGTGTGTGTTAGTGTGCTGGTCCAAATTACAGTTCAACACCGCAACAGTAAATGTGCCCGAGGCCCACCTAGAGCCTAGATCACAGTTTAAAGCCCCACTCAGCAATGCCCTGCTCACGTGTTTGTGTATGAGCATTTTTTCTTAGCAAAATCCCACTTTATTTTATCCTCAGTGGCTTCTGTGAGAGGAATAAATATCAGTTTGGTTTAGTGAAGCAATTTCTTTCTGAATATATACGCATTCACACATGCAATATTCTTTATGATAGTTAAAATCTCTCTAAGCTGCATCTCAGTATGTCTGTTTTGCAATGATGCAGATAGACGCATTCTCTCATTTTAAACATTTAATATATTCTGCTCATGTTCTTTTTCTCTGGCCTCACGTGATCTACAATCTAGTCAATTTTCTTTTCAGCCGGTAAGACCCCAGGGATCCGCAACATACACGGCCTGAAGGTATGTGTCTCAATGATTGTTTCAGCAGAGTTGGGCATGGATTGGTTATGCTGTGTACCACTTATTGAAATGTCAATTGAAGTCAAGACTCTCTGTCTGTCTGTCTCTCATTTTCTACCCCTCAGTGCTTTTCATTTGTATTTCATTCATTTGCATTTTTATCTGCTAAAATAAGAATTATTTTATTATAACATTATGCAGAACTATGCAATGTTAAAACATACACATATTTAAAGCTTGCATGGTGATGCCGATGTTTGGGGTTGGTGTGGGATTTTTTTTTAACGTTTTTGAGAGACGTCTCTTATGCTCACCAAGGCATTTTATGCATCTTATGCTCTTTTTATGCTCTTATGCATCACCACAGCAATATTATGAACTATTATTGCAATTTAAAATGGCTGTTTTGTATTAATATATAGTTTACAATGTAATTTACTCCTATAATGGCAAAGACAAATTTTCAGCGGCCATTTCTCCAGTCTTCAGTGTCACATGATCCTTCAGAAATTATTCTAATATACTGATGTGGTGATCAAGAATTTATTAGTATTGAAAACATGTATGCTGTTTAATATTTTTGTGGTTTTGATACATTTTTTTTCCTGGATTCTTTGATTAATAGAAAGTTCTTTGGTTAATACAAAAGAACATCATTTATTTGAAACCGTAATCTTTTGCTACACTGTAAATGTCTTTACTGTTACTTTTAAATAATTATTGCGTCCTTGCTGAATAAAAATAATTCGTTTCTGTTTGCCTAAATAATGATACGGACCGTCTTACTCTTGTTTTGTACTTGTTTTTGTTTGATTCTGAATTAATTGGCTTGAAGAGGATAAAAAAACCCTCCTAAATGAGGTCTTCATAGACACTAATTAAGAAGAGAATCACTGCTTTACTGCACTACACTATATGACCTACAGACCTCAATTAATCTACTTATTTATATAGAGACACTCTTTGAGCTTTTTCCTTCATTCTCCCACTGTGATCTGTTAGCGTGGCTCTGACAATAAGCAGCTTCATGAATCCTCTTTAATGACAAATAAAGGACGTGATGTTGATTCTTTTTTTTTTTTTTTTTTTTTTTAATTCAAGGATGTTCCCAGAGTTATATTTAATTTTGCCTGATAGATGAAGTGACCCCTTTCCTCAAGCCTCTCTCTTTATTTCTCTCTGTCTCCCTCACAAAAGCCAATTAACCTTGCGGCCAAACCAGGCAGTTTGCTGTTGAATCACAGGTTAATTAGCACAGGGCTCTGATTGTCTTTGTTTGCCCGCAGGTGAACACGCGGCCCGAATCCTCGAGTGGCAGGGGCTCCTCTGCGGCTGATTCCCGGTCCAATGATAGGTGAGTGATCCCAGATCATGCCTGCCCTCATTGAGAGAAAAATCAGGATTTATTTTGTTTATACAGATATATTTACAGTAAAGCAACTGCATTAAGGATTCATTAGAAATACCTTTACGAAATCAATTGTTTACTGTAAAATCTGTTTGGATCAGCTGGATGCTATTAAATATACACTGAAATACGGTTTTATTTTAATCAAGTTTTCTACATTGCTTGGTCAACAGCTTACAGTTATGAAATATTACTAAGCAGTGGAATCGGATATTAGTAGCAATGTTTTTAACAACATATAATAAAAATAAATGTTTTTGAGCATCAAAGCAGCCTAATAGAATGATTTCTGGTGGATCATGTGACACTGAAGACTGGAATAATGGCTGCTAAAAAAATTCAGCTTTGCCATCACAGAAATCAATGTCATTTATATTAAAATAAAATTTATATTCAAATAGAAAATTATTTTTATTTGTACTAATATTTAACAATACTACTGTTTTTACTGTATTTTCGATCAAATAAGTGCAGCTTTGGTGAGCATAAGAGACTTTTTTCGAAGCATCATCATCAAAAAAAAAAAAAGTTACTGACTTCAAACTTTTGAACTTTAGTGTATGTTACCAGTGTATTTCCTGTTTCTTAATAGATATTTTTGTCCCATTATTGTGTCTTTGTGCTTTGGAAATAAATCATGATATAAATAGAAAACTTTCAAAAGTAATTAAAGGAATAATTAATTTTTTAAAGAAAATAAATATTAATCAATAGGGCCTTGTTGTGAACAGTTGCAGTTTGGCGTTTTGAAAATATTTTTAAAGCTGAGTTAAAGGTGATATTGATTTATTTCGTTATAAGGGTCTCAGTAATGGCATTCTCTTTACAAGAGAAAGAGAAATGCTAACAGGAGTTTGCGGTCTTCATACCCTAAACATATAGCAGAAATATTTTTTCAATATTAATTGGATTTGGTCTTAGAGAATGAAACCCCCTGGCACAGAACAAAGCCCTGCATTCTGAAGGCCAGTGTGTGTTATTCAGCAGTGATGTGGGGAAGTGAAGTGAAGCAGATCATACTAGACAAATTCTTCTCATTTTACATTTCTAATGTGAAGTAACTGCTCTAAACAATTTACTCACCCTGTCAGATTTTTAAAGCTTTGAGTTCATCTTTACAAAATGTCATACTTTGTCTTTTCGCTTCAGCAGTTTAAAGAAATCTTCAGCTGAGCTTAAGAAGATTTTGACGAATGGACAGGTATAGAAGCCCTCCCTTCACAACACACACACACACACACACACTTTTACTTCTGCATACATTTTGATACATATACTGCACAGTATTCCCACTTCAATCCAATCTGATTATCTTGTTAGTGGTGCTGTTACCACTCAACCAGTGATGCTTGATATCACTTATCCCATTTAATTTGTCACAGTAGCCCGTGTGTGTGAATGTGCAAAAGCATCTATTGATTGCTCCTAACGGGCTGCTGAAAGGGACGACCCTTTCTCTGTGGTATGGTTGAGATCTTTATCTTGAGTGATCAGAGCTGTATCTCTGTCCTTTTGCTCACCCCTCCCCATTTCCCTGTAACCTTTTCTCCTCCCTCCACAGGCCCCCAGCAGACCAGTCTGTCAACAAAAGTGTGTCAGATAGACAATTAAGACAGTCACATCCCCTGTGACACCTGTAACATGCGTAGTTAATGGAGCACTAGCATCCTCCCTCACGCATTCACACACATGCACACACGCACTTCAGCCTAATCGGATGTCCTGCAGTGGGCCCCAGTAGTCAGGGTGTGGCCTGTCAGCAGATCATTGACTTCACATCAGGTCCAGTTCACAAAGGAATTACTTCCCCTACAATAACACGGACTTGTTAAAGCATGTAGTTCTTGATATATGGAAATAATATCATATTACACGGTAGAAGGTTTAATTATAATTAAGTATAATAATATACTAATGAAAAATGCTGCTGTTAATAATAATAATAATAGCATCATTATTATTATAACATTTTTATAATTTATTTATATAAATATTTGTAGATAAAATGTTATCTTATGGCTTTAATATGATTCACAAAGAAAACAGTTGTTCTGAACTCTGTTCAAGTGGGAGTTAATGAACAGGTGGGAGTTAATTTGTTACCTGGAAATATCAGTTCAAAGCTGGATCTGAAAATAGCCCTCCGTGGCTGGAATTAGCAACTTCATTTACAGGTCAGGTCAGAAGATTGCCAGAGTGATCTTCACAATGTTTTTCTGCTTCGTCAGCCTCAGAGAAACTCTGGCCCTGTGGAATTTGCTTCTGGTTTTTACAGACCCCTTAAGTTCTGAAAATCCTTAGTGGTTAAACCATTTTGAGGGGATTGTTGCAACTGGTTACTGACATTTAGTCTTACTTGAAGGTCTGAGGGTTATGATCCTACAGCGTTTGTTTTATTTTTATGTTCAAATCGAGAGGTTGCTGGAGGGCATTCAGATGTGCATAAAACTGACTGAATGTGAAAACGTACTAGTCCCTGTGGCCTCTTTGTGTCAGAATGGTCTGTATTGTATTACCATTTTGACAGCTTTTATCAAAGTTGAACAAGACAGCAAAGGCAAACAAATTGTCACTAAAATTACCATCACTCTCCTTGCTGCTGTTGTCCTTTTATAAATCAGACATTTATAAATTGTAAATTGTATTGATCCTCCTTTTTTGTTCACAATTGACCTTTTACTGAAATTTCTGATTTTTAGGACCTCAGTAGGGTTTTTTTTTCACTTCGTGTTGCTGTTACAGTTGTGGCATTTCTTTAGTCTCTGCCTCGCTTTCTCTTTTCTGTCTTCCTCTGTCAATGTCTCTTGCTTCAGTTTATTTGACCGTTTTACACATTTATTGAGCTAAAAAAAAAAATAGAAAACTGCTGTAGTGACAGTCTCATAGAGACAAGTCTATGAATGCATGCATACACATGGCCACCAAAGAAATAGACAATTCACCCCCACTCCACCTTATATTATTTAGATTCTGCTCTCTTTGGATAACTACAGTCTTTCTCTGTTTTTTCTCTGTTTGTTTAGATAAATGAACATGACCTCCAGTACCAGGAGCAGCTTGGCCATGGAAATGGCGGAACAGTTTACAAGTGAGTGTTGCTCTCGTGGTTTTTACCTTGAGATTTAATTAGACTGATTGTGGTCAGCCTCTTCAAAGGCCTTCTTTACCCTTTAGTGCAATCTATAGGTTTTAACCAGAGCCAGCAAATTGAATCATGAGAACGTAACTGAAAATGAAAAAGTGTTTTGTTGTCCACACTCGTGTTCTGATTAATTTTACATTGGTCTCACATGTGCTCATGTTTTCAGACATCCTTCAACAACCCCCCAATATTATGATTCATTAAATGTCTTGAGACATGCAGGTTAAGGACAATGCTGATTTAGTCCACGTGAAGTTGAAGTGACTCTTTTTGATCCTTCCAAAGCTCCTTTCTGTGCCAAAGCTATATACCACAGTCTGTACACGACGGGGCAAGGTCATCATCTTGCGCACACAAATCATTTCATTAATTTCTTGAATCAAGTGACTGTTGACAAGGCTCTGTGTGCTTTTGTGGATAACACAGACGTTCATCATATGCTTCTCCTACTGGAGAAACACCTCTGGGTTGTTGGAAATTGTTCAACCGTTTTAAAAAAGCCAATACTGCAACCCAGACAAGAATGCAGTCTGGCGAGCTCAGCACTAAATGTGTTTGCCTACAATTATTTTTCCCCCTCAAACAAAAGAAACTGCTGAATTTTGCATTCATCCCCTAATTCAAACCTTTTTCCCTGTGTTTTTCCTCTTTAAAGTGTTGGATCAAGAAAGAAAGCGGTTCTGAACATACACAGGCATTCTGTATAGAACCAGCACTAAAAACCAATGCAAAATTGTAATACTAGGAATGTTTGTTTTTATTTTTTATTTCTATTTTGTTCACTACATATTCATGATCTTTAAAGAAGGGTAACATTTACTGTTATTGTGTTTCCTGCTCAGACTGACAGCTGCAGTGCAGTACAGGTAGCGGCAGGTGAAATGTAATATAATCTCTGATGTTGCTCGTAGGGAAATTTAGGCCAGTCCTCCCATCCATCTCCACAGCTGTCCTCGATCACCTCTACTGTGCTTGCTCACATACACGCACTCTCCTTTATGCAAAACACACACCTTTGTGACCATCAGATTGCATACAGGATGGCGCCAAGGGTATTCACTTAAATTGCTTTTCTTAGGAATAAATAAATATATATTTTTTTCTGTTAGGCTTTCACCTAACCTGCACCTCTTCATGTTGTGTTACAGTGTTTATAAGAATGTCTCTTGCTCACATATCCAAGAACAGATGAAGTAAACAAAAACATTCATAAATTCATACACTAGAATTCTGAAAAAATATATGCATAGATACAAGAATATACAGAATGATTGATGTAGACAAATGTCACTTTCTAAATTTCTCTTGAATTGGTTGGTTTTATGCTCACGGAAACCTATAACTCACTGCTGAAAATACGTTGTGATCAGCACAAACCATGTGAACCCCTTAATTTAATGTAGTCCTGGTCATATATAGTTCTGTTCAAGGCTTTGGGGAATATTCACACATATGTATGTATATATATAAATAACTTTATATATATGCGCACAAACACACATATATACATATAATATATATAAAATTTGATTATTTGTAATTATTTGCCTTTAGCATTTTTTTGTCCCTACCATTTGTGATCCTATTGGAATGAACCTGTGACCCATTTTTGGGTCACGACCCACCGGTTGAGAACCATTGCTGTAGGCTTTGTTTCTTCTCATGCACATCTCTTTGTGGCTTTCTTTCAGGTGAGGTGATCATCTGGTCATCTCAGGTTAGATGGCATTGAGAAAGAGACTGAGAGAACTGTCTGGTCCGCATTGGCCACTGTAATCGAAACCTGTTTGTGTGGTTGCATGCGTGTGTGTTCGTCTGCAAACGCGCATGCATGGGATGGCTGTCTTCGAGAGGCCCATGAATACTGCATGACAGAGCTTTCATTACCTCGGGCTCTGGAGTGTAAATAACAAACAGAGAATAGGGACACATTTACGGGGGTCAGGACCACACGTCACTACGTCACCTCGTCCTGACCACGCGTCTGTCAGTCTTAAGTCATCGCTGCATGACTTACTCAGCAGGGTCAAAGTTCAAGGACTTTAGCTGAACTTTGTGAATGGGCTTAGTAGGATGCATTACTGCTCAGAATGTCCTGAAGCGACCATTTAGACAACATCATAGGTTGAGTTGGCATTAGTAAGTAGTAAGTAGTCATTAAGCAGATGCTTTTATCCAAAGCAACTTATAGCGCACATATTACACAGGCAGTCCCTATGGAGAGACCTGGGGTTAAATGTCTTGCTCAAGGGCTCAATGGTTACGCTTATGACTAGCTTCATGCATGAAGTGAAACTAGTAACCTTCCGATAGTCAGCCTTGAGCTGTACCCATCATTCCATACCACCTCCGACAGATAAAAGTATTGATATCACTTGATTTTGACTATTCAGTTGTGTTTCTTCACAATTACTTGAACACTTAAAGATTTAATTTTTAGTACATATTCTTGTGTTAACAATAAGCAAACATATCACTGAGGATCTGTGTATCTTGTATGGCTCAGAATCTTCCGAAGTGTAAAGTGTACCTGCAGAGGACACTGAGGTGAGATGGGATCGAGTGTCTTCATCCTAAATGAGGGAAGTTAGCCGTCGCGTCACTTAGAGCGGCATTAATTAAAGGCTTGCCGGAGTTACGAGGTGTCTGAAGCTGTAACCAGATAAGCCATCTATTTCCCATAAATCACATGCACTGTCTCAAACACAAACCACTACGAATTTGTTTACTGCAGGCGTATACGCACATATATACAGAGATTCATAATCAAATCAGTCTTTTTCTTGTCGTTTCTTTTCTCGTTTACACAAACAGGCATACCGTGCGTCTGTGTTGTTGAATCCATCCTCGTTTGGCAGCTGTCTGTTGTTATAGTATATTATCTGGTGGAATGGACCGTGTCATGGTTTATTGTAACCCAACCCCTCTTCAGCACCTACTGCAGTAACCAGATCCACTGCTCGGAATGAGCAAGGATCATAATTAAATAATTGCGGCTTTGCCGTTAATTCGACCTGTAACAGGAGGCCTGTCTGGGAGAGCTCACGCTGAAACGGGAACGGAGCTGATAATGCTCCACAGCTCAGAATGTCTGAGGTTTCGCAGGTGACTGACTCAGGGTTGACCTCACCTGCATTTGACACTTAGGATGAGGACACCCCCTCCTCTGAGCTCTTTTTCGTAGCGATTAAGCTGCTGATAATCTGTAAATAAATACGTATGTTTAAAAAGCACCCGAGTGTCTGTCTTAGTCATATGGATGTACATCTCAGGTTGCTCTGACTTAAACAAAACCCTGAACATAGTTTCCATTCTTAAACATCAGTCATTGAATGTCTGTCACTTATTTTTTTATTTATTGTGTGTATAGTGTATACAAAAAGTGTTTGGACGCTTAAGCAATGTTTAAAATGTTTAAATGCATAAGATAAAAATACAGATACAAATATGTAATATATAGCAAAATATTAACTTTAAAAAAGTGACACGTCAAATATATCACATATACACATACACACACACACACATACATATGTGTGTATATATATATATATATATATATATATATATATATATATATGAAAGTTCAAAAGAATAACATTTATTTAAAATAGAACTCTTTTGTAACATTGTGAATGTCTTTACTTTCACTTTTTATCAATTTAATGCATCCTTGCTGAATAAAAGTCATTTCATTTACCTTTACATTTATCCATTTAGCAGACGCTTTTATCCAAAGTGACTTAAAATTGAGGAATACAACAAGCAATTCATCATAAAGAGGCAAATAAACATAGAAAGTGCTTGTAATACTAAAAAAAAAAAAAACTCACTGCACCCAAGCTTTTGAAGAATAGTGTTACTTATGCATTTTGATTTATTTGTACATTTTTCAAAAGTAAGGTAATGCTAAGATAATTTGCATTGCCATTAATTGTACATTTTTCCCTTTTGACAGAGCTTACCACTTGCTTGGGAAGAGAATTGTAGCGGTGAAGGTAAGAACAATGTGTATGTTTGTATGCTTTAGAAACTCAAGCTTTGGAACTGAAAGCGACCACTCAAACACGTATAGGAATTCACTGATTTTCCTTAGTACACTTAATAAAATTTGTACATATTTTGTAGATTACATGTTGGCAGAAATGCTTGGCGCACATAGATAAACCATGAAAACACATAAAGGCCCAACATATGATATTATAGCTCACTTTCAACCAATGGTTAAGAAAATCATACAGCCAGTTTGCTTTTTGAATAGATAAAGAACTTGCAGAGCAAAGAGAGGTGAACTCAGGTTGCTCTGTTACAGGTGGACTTTACTGTGGCAAGGGTGCAATGAATAACCGCTGGAGATGTTAATAGTGCTCTACTAATTGAAGAGCACAAAAGAGCAAATCCAGCACTCCTACACACGTTGCCACAGTTAAGCATGATTGAGACCCTGTGGACCTCATACACCAGAGCAACTCTTTCTTTTTCTATCTTAGCAGTTCTCCATTCTGTCATTTCTTCCACTCTTTTCTCACTCTTTTTTTCTCTCTCCCCCTTCCCATCGTCCTCATTGACATCTGTTTAGTTTACTTTTATCCTCTCACTTCTCTTCTGTCTTATCTCCTATCTGTCCTCCTCTCCTCTCGTTTCTTCAGCTGTGTCTGCTCATCTTTCGGTCTGTGCTCTGCCTGGGTCTGCTCGAGCAGGGCTATCTGTTTGGCTAAGGCTCTAAGTGATCTCTGCTGAGCTTTAACTGTGTGGCCTTGCCTTACCTGTAATCAATTATTTCAGTGGGAGGCTGATAATCTAACCTTAACTAAAGAAGCATTTTAGCTAGTCGCTGCTTCGTTACAAAAGTGGAGAAGAGAGACCTAGGTTGCAACAAAAACGTAACTGTTTTTATTTTAGAACTTTGTAATATTAGATGAAACTTTGGCCTTGGAATATCTCTTTGGGAGTTTAAATGCCCGCTTTTGGTATTTATTCTTTTTTTAAGTGGTAGGCTGTTTAGTTTCCTGTCAGTACTGGTTGAAGAGAAACTCTTTGAGCGTGTTTCTCAAGCATTCACTCTCAAACTCAAAAACAAGCTGAAACAGAAGTATTGATCCACAAACAGAAAAGTATACTTGAATGACTGCTTATGTTTGCAAGTTGTATTTACCTGATGTAAAATTGTTTGGGAAAAGAGAGGGTGAAGTGTCTAGCATTGCATATGTGAGTTTGATATAACAAATTTTGCTTAAGAGTTCTGTTTGGGTGTAAATGGATTTCATTTGAGATTTCAATTGCTCATTTGATAGATAGTTGAGAAAGGTCAGTGTGAATGTGTCTTTTTAAAATGCTGGCCTTATGCTTGTATTGCAGGTTATTCCTCTCGACATCACAGTGGAGCTGCAGAAGCAGATCATGTCAGAGCTTGAGATCCTTTATAAGGTCTGAGCCTCTTTTTATGTCTGCTTGATCATAATCTATATCTGTAGGATAGTGCTTTATATGTATTTCAGTCCTCTTTTCCAGATCTAATTTCGAAAATGTGCTCATCCAGTATGACCAGCGACTTACAATGCTTTAGTCATAGTTTCTTATCTCCCTCTCAGTAACTAAACTTAGAGCATTTTGCACTCAAGTGTCACTTTGTTAGCCTTGAGAGTGTCTGTGTAACACCAGAATACTCTCAATGTTTTGTTCTTGGTAAAGTTTGCAGCCACTTTCCAGGTAAATACCAAATTCATTTAGAGCTGTGTGTGGTTTCAGCTTTCAGATTAGGTGTATGACTGTGATAAGTATAAAAGAAGTGTCATGAATTATTCAGGGATCAGTGCCTATGTAGTTCAGTCCACCTGTTCCTGTAACCTGCTCTGACAACAGCTGCAGGATAGACTTTAATTTTTTACAAATCACCCTTCGCAACAGCGAGCCAATCACACAGAATAATCAGCCAATTACGCATTCTGAATAAAATACTGCCGCATTAGCATTACATGGCTTACTATAAATAACTACCAGCCAAAGTCTTAGTAAAACAGTTAACAACATCTTTTCACTTGAAACAGTCAATCATGTATTTTTCTAATAATGAAGTAGCATTGAGAACCATCCGGTGAATCATGCAGAATTTCTCAATAAACTCAATTATTCAAGTTTGGTCAATAAACTGTTGGGCAAAAAGTATAAATAAATGTTCTTTTCATATCACTGCAATGCCATTAACTATCTCATTCAATAAATAAACATACACTGCTGTTCAAAAGTTGGGGGTCAGTAAGATTAAGAAGACATTAATACCTTTATTCAGCAGGGACACATTAAATTGATCAAAAGTGACAGTAAAAGCCATTATAATGTTATAAAAGTGTAAATGCAGTTTTTTTTCCCTTTCTACTCATCAAAGAATCCTAAAAAATGTATTACAGTTTCCACAAAAATATTAAGCAGCACAATCTTGGTGAGGATCTTTCAAAAGCATTTCAGTAAAATCTTACACAGCCCAAACTTTCCAGTGGTAGTGTACATTAATGATAAAGTGCTAAATGTGTTATGGGCATATTCAATTTTACCATAGTTTTGAGATATTGTTTGGATTGTGTTGTTTGCAGTGTGATTCTCCATACATCATAAAGTTCTACAGTGCTTTCTTTGTGGAGAACAGAATATCGATATGCACTGAGTTTATGGATGGTAAGTCTCATCTGTTTGACATTTGTCAGGCATCTAGGAAGCAACAGTTGCATAGGAAAGCATCACTTACAATATGTAAAATGTAATTGTTTTTAATGTAGGTGGCTCTCTGGATGTCTACTGGAGGATCCCAGAGCATGTCTTGGGCAGAATTGCTGTTGCTGTAAGTCTTCAAGTCATGAAACTGTTATCAAATAAGTGTATCAGGGAATTTTGGAAGCTTGGATTTTAGAGATTTCAGCATGTCTTGGAATCTTTTACAGCTCTGACCAGTGTGTGTATGTGTGTGTTTTGTCTTTGTAACATTTTATTAGTGCTGAATTGTCATTGCTTCCAGTTCTGACCCTCATTACCCTCTCCCTCACACTTTCTCACAATAATCAAAGATATGCCACTGTTCAGATAATTTACAGCTCTATCCTCTACAGACATAGCTCTCATACCCATGTTTTCAATGAGTGTGGCTGTTTATGTGTCTATAGGTGGTAAAAGGATTAACGTACCTCTGGAGCCTGAAGATTTTACACAGAGGTGAGAAAGCCAGTTTTATGTAACTTGTAAAATGTGTAAAAATAATGATAATATCCAAATGTTGGATATCGGTGTAAAAACCTGGCCATTTAGGGATGTGTATATAGAAGTAAATTAAGTACACTACTGTTTAAAAATTTGGGGTCAGTAAGGTTTATGTTTTAAAGAATTTCTGAATGATCATGTGACACTGAAGACTGGAGTAATGGCTGCTGAAAATTCAGTTTTGTCATCACAGGAATTACATTTTAAAATAAATTACAATAGAAAACAGTTAATTTAAATGGTAATAGTATTTCACAACATTACTGTTTTTACTGTATTTTGATCAAATAAATGCAGCCTTGGTGAGTAGAAAAGATGTTTTTCAAAAATATTTACAAAATCTTAACCAAACCCAAACCTCTTAATGGCAGTGAACGTGAAAATACAAACACACAAACATCAATCTAAATTGTTATCATATTACAGAAATCAAGTGTTCATCTTTTAACTGTACTTTGCATTTTATATACATGAAGAATTAAAATTAGTTTTTTTAATGGGTTGCATAATGCAGTAATGTTTAATAAATACTGATTGCGCCCTTAATCGTAAAACTAGACATACAGAAATCTCTTTCAAGGAGACACACATACAGCTTCACCATGCAATGCAATCCCTGACCTTGATAAATTAACTAGTGAACTATTAATGAAAGGATTGTTCATTTGTACTTAATGCACAGGTTATTTGTTACATTTGCATATTAAAATATGCAATAAAAATAATAAAAGTTGACCTCTCCACCAGATTACACTGCAGAAGTACAGTAATCTAGTGACATCTACAATATTAGATGCTGACATTACATATATAGTTTTGTGTCACTGTGTAAATGCATTGTTTCTCTGTGCAGATGTGAAACCCTCCAACATGCTGGTTAACACACGGGGTCAGGTCAAACTGTGTGATTTTGGAGTCAGCACACAGGTACGGTTTAATTTGTATCCTGTGATTATTTGTGTGCATGTTTGTTTGTTTGCCTGCATGAATGCATATACTCACACAAGTGCTTCTCATGTGTATGTTTGTTGTGAGCACAGTCAGCTCAGATCGGCCATTGTCTCATCAGTCTCAATGTCTCTGTTCTCTTCTCTATCTTATTCCTCCAGAGACTTTTTGCCTTTGGTCCCTAACCCCTAGATACCCCCTAGATTGCTCCTCTCCTCTCACTTCCAGCTCTTTGTAATTACCACATTGACCAGATATTCTGTGTGTGTGTGTGTGTGTGTGTGTGTGTGTGTGTGTGTGTGAGTGAGTGATGGCGTGTGCGTGCGTGTGGCTGGAGACAATAGCTCAGACTGAGAAAGTCAGCATCAGTCTCTCCACCTCTAATACACTCAGGAGTCTAACAATAGGACCCAATCACTCCAAACGGCCCTCTTTTAATTAATATTCATACCCATGTTCCCCGAAGAAATTCAAGCTGAAGCTGACCCCTGGATGAGGTGCGTGTGTGTGTTCTCCTCTGTGCCCGTCCAGACCATGACACTGTATAGTAAACCTATGTCTCTCTTATTCACTTACACACACGCACACACAGACGCATGTCAGGCCACGGGGGAACGCTCTCATTATGTTTGTCCTGTCATTGCTGACATGTGCCATTGTGCCCGGATCTCACTGTCTCTCCCCTGTGAGAGTACAGACTAAAATTAAACCAGGCTGGCATTTCAATAACACTCCACAATAACACACTCTTTTCAGTAGATTTAAATCAGTTCCTCTTACTCTGTCCTTTAGCTTATGGAAGAGAGCTCAGGTCACCTGCTGTCACATCTGTACTGAATTTCAATGTTTAAACAGAGATAACTGTGCTGCTTATATCAGAGGACTGAATGTGATGGCTTCTCTATATTACTCTTGGCTGAGGAGTAATGTTTCACCTTTGAGGTTGTGTGTGTGATGTACTAGATATCCAATATGGTCACTGCTAAGATCGACATCAGTTATTAAGGAATCTATTTGTGAGTTGGTTTTGAAGATAGCACTTCAAAACTAACAGGTTTGATTTGTTAGGTTTAGTTAATGCTTTAAGTATAATGAATAACAGTTATTTTACAGAATTTATTGATGTAGGTTAATGTTAATGTCAGTATGTAACATTTACTGCAACATTTTAATTAATATTAACAAACCAAATTTTTTTGTTCCTCAATCTGACTTGTAAAGCGCCCTTGGGTGTTGGAAAGGCGCTATATAAATAAAAATTATTATTAATATTTTGTGATGGTTTGCCATTTTTAAAGTATTTATCTGTCTACTTATCTGTTTAAATGATTATTATTACTGTTGTTCATGCTTGAGATTTAAAGAAACCCATAAGACTTCATTTAAAAATAAAATTTGGTGCTTAAAGAGATAGTTCACCCCAAAAATAAGTCTATCATCATTTACTCACCCTGATGTTGTTCCAAACATGCATGACTTTTTTTCTGTAAAACAACAGAAAAAATGAAAAATCTCGGCAACCAAACCATTGCCGTTGAAAATATCTTTTTTTTTTTTTTTTTTTTTTTAAGTCCGAGAGTGAGCTTGCTCTGAACTGAAGTGATTGACAGCTTCGGCGATTAAAAAGGGAGCACTCTTTGCTTGTTATCTGTATGATCCTTTAAAATAAGAATAAAAGTCCTATTTTTCATGCTGCTCACAATGCCAAGTTTCAAGAGTTACATCCACAATTAAATGCATGGTTGAATCCTAAATTCAACCATGCAAACACAAAATAGATCTGTGAAGGCCACACTAATGTATCATCTACTTATAATTATTCATTTTTAAAAATGTTTCTTCTGCTTTCTTCTACAGTTGGTGAACTCCATTGCTAAAACATACGTTGGAACCAATGCGTACATGGCGGTAAGCTGCGTTCACACCTGTAAAATTTATTGTTATTTTACCTGAAAAGAGAATGCAGAGGTCATACATTTGTGGTTGTAAAGGCCATCAGTCATGTGCCTGTAATTAGTACAATACATTCAAATGCTTTTTATGGAAAAATCAAGTGCTTTCTGTAGTACAATTTACACACATGCACACACATTTAGACAACAGAGCTTGTTAAATAGCTCACACAGGAATCACTGCACAAAAAGTATGAATGTGTGTGTGGCCTTCAGTGCCACAGTCTTACTCTAAGCAGAATTCATATGCAGAATTGTACACTGCATTGTAATGATTATTTGTGTATTTGCCGGAGTGTAATGATTCTTTATGTGTATTAACTGCAGCCGGAGCGGATATCTGGGGAACAATATGGTATTCACTCAGACGTGTGGAGTGTAGGAATCTCTTTCATGGAGGTAAAACAGCCATATAATAATTTCTTATAAACACCCACATATACACATAACCCAGCATTAATAGTTCTGGTGGACTGGTGTCAGTGTTTCTGCTGAGTGCTGTTGATAGTCCCTGCAGGCAGCCTGTCCAAACAGATGTTGGCCTACAGCTATGCATGGATCACACTCAAGATCTCCCACTGACTGCTACACACACACACACACACACACACACACACACTGTTCTGCTATCGTTTTGGAACCTCTCCCTTCAAATTCCCATATGAGCATAAAGTAAGGAAAGACATTTTGTGTGCATGCATGTGGTTTCGATATATAAAAAATGGGATTAATAAATGGGGAAGAAATAATGTTAAGGACAAAATGTGTGTGTTGTGAAACATTAAGGAAAATGAGTGAGTGTGTGTGTGCAAGAGTGAAAGATTTGGAGTCAGTGTGGCAAAACGCTATCAATCACTCAGCCAGCAGAACGTCCAGTAATTAGAGTGCTGTGTTCTCTGTTCCAGAGGTGTGTGTGTTCCTGAAAAAGAGAAGAGAGGTGTATGAGCATAGTGAATTTTTTTTGTAATGGGTGTTTTTCTAAGCAGAAACCAGCAGCAAGAACTGTACATATGAGTGGATTAGATTTTAATATGGTGGTTTGACTCATGTACTGAAAATGCCGTGCTGGTAGTTCTCATTGGCTTTATTGATTCCCATTTTGTAATTGTCAGCGCTTCTCATTGGCTGTGATGAATTGTTATTGTATCCCTCCACTCAATCCCTTGATTATATTTATCAATACTGTTAGATATTATCAGTGAGATGTTTAGGGAGGGAAATACCAAGGGTCATATGGATTGACATCTTCATGAGTTGATGAACAGTATATTGATCTGATTATGATTTAGTATTGACCTTACCATGTTGTTAGGGATGTGAACAATTTGACTCGGCTGCTGGAATGTTTAAGCAGTTCAGGTGAATTACCTCTGTCTTCTGTTGGCAGATTTCTTAACTAATGAACTGAACTCACCTCTTGAACTGAGATGGGTATGTTAGATTTAATAAATGAATGCACTGTGGTTTGATTTGGATTAATTTTCTAAATGTAACTGGAATGTAATTAAAGTAAGGTTTGAAAATTTTGTTTGACTTTTGCTTCTGGGTTTGTTGCTTTTTCCACATCTGTTCTTTATTCCAGCATGTGCTGTAGACTTTACAGAATAACACCTGCTGAAGCGCATACACCTGCTGTGATGCTGGGATGTAGGCAGGAACCCTTGTGAAGAAGAAGTGCACTTAATTCTATTGAATGCACACTTGTAGTGTACTGTACTTTTTTGGAAAACTATGCGTCTCAAGTGCCCTTTTATTTCATGTAATATTAAAGCAAGGGCATTTTAGAGTGCGTTTTAATAATGTTTTGTCATGCTTTAAAGAAGTACGCTTATTATGATGTTTTGACTGACATACTAAAGCATATGTAAAGTACTTGACTATAATTTTATCTGTAGCGTGTTAGTATTACATACAAGTTTCAAAAGAAATGGCAGTGAAGTTGTTGTTTTTTTCAGTTAACATAAATGATTGTTAGTACATTCAGCAATACACTTTAACCACATCTTAAAGACTTTAGAATTATGAAATACCTGAAAAGATCTACTTAATATAAGAAAACACTCAAGCTCAACAAAGTGCATTTAATATACATTTATTATAAGCTGTAAATACATTCTCATTTAATTGCAATTAATATGCAATTAAATGCCCAAAACATGAGTGTAATGTATTATTAAGGAATTGATTTTAGTATGTTCATGTTAAGCAGCTTTGATTGTCCTGAAATACTGTTTGAGACATCTTCCATCATAGCCGTATAGGTAAAAGCTCATGTGCTTATGCAGGTGTGAGTGAGTGTGTGAGATTATTCCTCTGTGCTTCATTATAACTTAACTTTCCCTCTGTTATTTCTTTGGCAGTTGGCGCTGGGCTCTTTTCCATATCCACAGGTGAGTCTACTTCATCAATCCAGACAGCATTTTAGCCATTTTAACTTTCGTCTTTTGAATACTCAACAGTTCTATGCCTCAGAGGCACGGCAGACACCCACTCCCTCGAGATCTTAATGTATGGGCAGTAATTAACTGGCTGTTCATCCCACAACTGCTCATCCAACCCACGTTTACTCAGATTACATTACATTACGTACAGTCCTGCAGACCCACTTCATTCCTCAATCCCAACAACCCAGTAATCAGATTTCATTCAGGGATTTATCAAGATTATCCCATTTTAAGAATGACAAACCCAGATTATAATCCGGATTCATTTGGAGGACTCCCAGTTTAAGAACCACATGGGACCCAATGCACAAAGCATGGCACTTTATGGTGCTTGTTGTATGACATAGTGTAGATGTGTAGTACTTACTGTATATGTACTTGTTTAATTAGACTGTCAAAAATTGTGTTCTTTTTGGGACAAGTATAACCTTTTTTGAATGCCACCCAAAGGAATAAATTAGATCTATGAACCGCTTATAAACATCTAAATACATCTAGTTCTTTGGAAACTCTCTTTTCTAAATCAATCTATACGTGGTAACACTTTACACAACGGTTCAATTTATTGATGTTGACATTGATTGACATTATTACAGTAATGAATGAGGTATCACGAGTAATACTTTTACAAAATGTATTAATCTAGGTTATTGTTAACGTAAATTGATAGAAAGTGACAGATAAGACATTTGTAATGTTACCAAAATAGTTTTTCTATTTCAAATAAAATATGCTGTTCTTTTAAACTTTCTATTCATCAGATAATCCTGAAAAAAATTGTATCACAGTTTTCACAAAAAATAAGCAGCACGGCTGTTTTCAGCATTGATGATAATAAATGTTTCTTGAGCAATAAATCAGCATATGACTGGAGTAATATCTGCTGAAAATCTGAAGATATGCCATAACAGTAATACACTACTTTTTCAAATAATTGCAAATAGAAAACAGTTGAATTGTGGCAGTTTTCAGCCCTGTGTATATACTGTAGAATTATACTGTATACCCAAATCTGATGCAGTGCCCTAGTTTTCTATAATCAGACTCGCAGCTTTTTAAAGTTCTGCATGTAAGAGTGCAGTGAGTTTAATGAGGGAAATGTTGACTAATGCTCAATAAATTACTCCCAGCATGCCTGTTGGGTTAATTAGCATATTAAAACAAAGCAGCCACTCGGGGCATGCAGAGGAAATCAGAAAGGAACATTTTGAGGCTGCATCTAGAGCCAAAGCCTTGAGCATCGAACGGTCACGGAGGCTGGGCTTGGCACTGGTGTGTGTTTGTACTTTATCTCACACATCACTTGATGCAAAGCTATCGTGCACAATGGCGAAAGTTACAAAAGTGACATGCAGTATGTGAAATTGAAAGGATATTACGATGAGTGCTATGATTAATCCTAAATTCTGATCCATTTTTATTGTAAATATTGCTAACATAGAAGAGACGGACAAAATATAGGATGAACAAACTGTATGAGATGATGAACATTAGAAGGCTAGAGGCCAGGGTGGTTTCTGTGTTCGAGTGCATTCGTGCATTTGTGTGTGTGCATTATCCCGTGGCCTGGAGGCTTGTCTCATTTGAAATTGTTTTCCTCTGCTCTCCAGCATTATCTATTAACAGGGCCATTATCATGTTAATCCACAGAGTATTATTACATAAACTAATGTATTCACATGTACACACAAACACTCCCTCATACACACAGTGTCTGGAACCGTGATTTGATCTGTTGATGTTTAATATTGTACAGCATTTCTCTTCCTTACGGGACTGCAGAACTAAATTTGTTGGCCCGTATCTGACCCTTCAAAACAAAAACAAAAATCCTCGTTGACAATGACAGGGACAAGGAATCTGTGAAATCCATTCAGGTTCTTCTCATCATGCAGTATATCATTATCAGATAAAGCGATAGCAGTTGAAACCAATGAATGGCAAAACTTTTGTTCTTGGCCCGTAGAGCCAGAGGCATTATACTGAAGCATTTCATGTATACACACCCCATTAATTTATTACTTCCTCCTTTAATCTTCCTTACTCTCCCTTTGCCTGTTCCTGCGTTTCTGAATTCGTATGGAGTGGAAATGGAGAGAGAGAGAGAAAGGCATGAAGGAGAAAGAGGGAGGGGGTTAGTCAGTAAGAAAGAGAGGGAGAGCTAAACCTCCCACTGCTAGAGCGTTTTTGCTCTTGATGTTAATTTTCACAGCTCCATATGGTGCTGCAGACTCTTCACCTGCAGGCATCGCACACACACACGCGTGCACACGCCACCCAGCCAGCACACACGCTACCTCAGGCCTGGCCTGTCACTCACATCAGCCCAGGCATCTGTCTGTTTTCTCTCTCTCTCTCACACACACACACACATGCTCAAAGAGTCATTGTCCATTGTGCTCTGAGATCTCGAGAGATGCCCGCTGTATTTCTGCATTGACTTGTGATGCCCTGCCCCCGCTCCACTCGCCCTTAGAGCCGCAAATCTGCTGCTGTTTTGTGTGTGTGAGTGCATGGGTGTGTGTGTGTTTTCTATGTGTTATCTTGTCATTGATTATAAAAGGCTCTTTAATTTCGTCTCACCCCATGTTGGGATTAATTTGCATTCTTTGTCAGGAGTTAATGGCGTCTCCCGATGGCTCGCTCGGAAAATCTTTGAAGACTGCAGACTGGCTGGCGTGTGTATACAGCCTCCAGCGCTTTTCCTCCTGATTGATTTGTTGTTGCCTTTTCTGTTTTCCGGCTGTTTTGGTTTCAGCTCATTTTAAGCCTCGCATTCATCTGAATATACTGTATGATTTTGCTCTCCCAGAGCTTTAATGCTGTATTTGTGCAATATCACCCTAGCAAGTTTTGTTGCTATTGAGGCCGCAGGTAATCACAGCCTTGGCAATATTTAGTATAACAACACAATTTTGAGTGTGATATTACTTTTATACGACAGTTTTGTAAATAAGAAGTTAATATGGAGTAATTTGCAGTTCAAGAAAAAATTGGCCAACGCGTTGTGTAATCATTTCGCCTTAGCTCCTCTCTAGGTTTTTCAATTCTTCTCACATGCTCACTGGTGAAACCCCTCTCTGAGCGATCCTACAGTGAAAGAAAACATTGGCTGCTCCTTTTTTTCCCCCAGCAAAATCACTCTTCTTTGACTGTGCTCTGCTCACATACATTGGTCTGAAACACCACAAACA
Source organism: Tor tambroides (assembly GCA_021397915.2). NCBI lineage: Eukaryota > Metazoa > Chordata > Actinopteri > Cypriniformes > Cyprinidae > Tor > Tor tambroides. Next base: position 1,867 of record JAFVLL020014030.1, on the reverse strand, counting down.
CAGAGAGGTGGAATGTTACAAACAGAGAAACTAAAAAAAAAAACACTTAAAAAAACTGATGTAGGAATTACTCAGTTTTCATTCAGAAATTGTAAATTTCACAAGTAATTACAAAGAAACATGAGATTTTGAAGCAGAAAGAGTAAAATAGTGTTCTTGTAAAAACCTTCTCAAATGATCTTTGTTTTTAAAAATCTTTGAAACTCTACAAGGAGTAAAAAATATATATATATTTTGATTATACTTTATTTTAAGGTCCAATTCTCGCTATGAACAAACCATTAACTACGACTTTTGCCTCAAACTCCTAATTTGCTGCTTATTAATAGTTAGCAAGGTAGTTGTTAAGTTTAAGTATTGAGTAGGATTAGGGATATAGAATATGATCATGCAGAATACGTGCTTTATAAGTCCTAATAAACAGCCAATATGTTAATAATAGGCATGCTAATAAGCAACTAGTTAATAGCGAGAATTGGTCCCTATACTATAGTGTTACCTATATTTTTTTACAATGTACAAGAACAGCATAGTTTCCATTTAGGGCCTTGCTTAAAATGTAGCACTTTAACGTTTTCAAAAAGGAGCCGAGGTGATGTGTTTAAAGTGGTCTTGTTTGTTTAGTGGAGATCACATTGAAGTATTTCATCTAACTCCAGTGGTTTAATTGGAAAACGGCGCATACGAGAAATATTTATGCCTTTAATTGTCCTGTGATTGCCATGCTTTGCAGTTTTAGCCAATGCTGTGTGTTATTTAGTTCCTACATTATAGGTCCAGCGTCTCCAGGTATTTAAAGAGAGCTGGGCCATGTTTAATTGAGAAAGAGAATCAATGATTAGCGTAATATGTCATCAGAGTGGTCTCACACCGTTAGCTGTTAGTTGAAACTATAAAGTCCAAGCAGGAGGTTTAAGCCAGATTGTATAAGCAGAATGTTTCCCTGAAATTAACATTTCAGTTCAAACAACAAAATATGTGAAAAGTTCGCAGTCTCTGTCAGATGTTTACTTACATCAGGCAAGAGGGAACTGCAATTTTTTTAACCTTTAACTGGGATGTCCCTTTCCAACAGAAATGATATGTAGAAAACTCATGTATTTTATCATTATCTCATGATTATGAATATAAAGTAATCTCTCTGAAACAAGTTATATTATTGTCAAAGAGATGTATATCATGAGTGTACTTCTAGAGTCTAACGTATAAACCTGGAGGTGAATAAAATGCAGGAGATATGAAATTAATGGAAAAAATGCTTGGTGAAGCTTATCCTAATTGAGGATCAGACTATTAGCGGCTGTGTTTTCATTATGTAAACGATGTTAACACATCATGCCCATATCTTGCCATCAGGGTTTTCCTAATCTTCCCCCAGTGAACATGTCTTGGTGCAACGCTTGTGATTGTAACATGCTAATTGCATGTTTTCGCTCTCGCTTACTCATTCTCACCTAAATCCCTTTTTTTCTCCTTGCAGATTCAAAAGAACCAGGGCTCCTTAATGGTAAGTGTTTTTCATGTTTTTTCAGAGATGTAGGCGGCTCCTCTCACAACCCCTTGCAGTTTTCTCCTCACCTCGCATGGTTGCCTCCCTCTGAAGTTAATACCAGACAATAATACGTTCTGTCTTAACAGCCTGTATTCAGATTAGGTGCCATTAGAAATAAGAAAACATTACAGATCAAATGGCTTTTCCCGAGTCAGAGTGCATTTGATTAAGCTGTATTGCTACCTGTTTTATTGCATTAATGATTTTATTTCCTTTGCACTGTAAGGACGTTGTATGGGGTCTAATCTCTTTTTCTTCTACCCCCCTCTATCACAGCCTCTTCAGTTATTGCAGTGCATTGTTGATGAGGTGAGT
>JAFVLL020014029.1:13252-49137 GCA_021397915.2 Tor tambroides | reverse complement strand
TTTTCTAAGTTTCATGTAGAAAGTATACTAAAATCAGTGCACTGTTAGTACATTTGTATTAAACCAACATCATATTTATAGTTTATTCACTCAAATGTCAAATCAACCAAATGTTCATCCGTCTGTACAAAAAAAAAAGATCAGGTTCAGTTCCACCAATGTACTATTAAGTTATTCTAGCAAAATGCTGACTTATTACTATAAACTTGAACAATATTATGAGATAGTATGGAAAACGTATGCTATAGTGACACATAGATTACTCTGTCAAAAGAGTAATCAAAATTACAAGCTAAGTAAACTTATTTATTTATGTATCTTTTAAGTATATACATATTTTAAGTATATCTTGATCAAAAGATTAAGTGTAAGTATAGGCCAAATAAACTTCTCTGTTAACTTGTCAGTATACAAGCCAAGTACACTTAAGTATAACTTAAAAGTATATGTCATATAAAAAGCAGACTAAAAGTATATTCTCTTATTTTTTAGTTTTACGAATTATACTAACAGCCCTGTAGAATAAGCTTCTTTGGTAACACTTTAGTGCAGGGGCCAATTCTCATTATTAACTAGTTGATTATTAGCATGCCTACTACTAGCATTTTGGCTGTTTGTTAGTACTTACTTATATTCTGCATGAGCATATTCTACATCTCTAATCCTACCAGATACCTAACTAGTAATAAGCAGCAAATTAGAAGTTTTTTAGGCAAAAGTCATAGTTAATGGTTAGTTAATAGTGAGAACTGGACTTTAAAATAAAGTGTGACCGCTTCTTTTTTGTAACGGTAGCTAAATACCAAAGTACTCCACATGCTACAGTCTTGGTTAGGCCACCAATTATGAAACACTTCTGTACAAAGAATAAGTTCATCTTGGGTGACTGTAATAGTGAATTTCTCAAACGGCATCTGTAACCAAAAACTATTTATTTTGCATGATGTTGCATTTATACAGTATAGTTTGTATTATAAATAGTAAATAATGTAAAGAGTCCTTCACTTTTTGCAGTGACTTGGACCATAGTTGACACTTGTATGTGTTTTTCCAGGGTTCAGTTTGCTGGCTACAAAGTAAGTCGACCTCATGGAGACACTGGGCGTTATATGTCTATACCACACCACCATCGAGGGGAAGTCCAGTTTCTGGGCAGGTGAGATGACAACAGCCCTTTCTAAATATTTCTTTTGTCATATTTCAGATGACATCCTGAGCGCATGCAGTCGACATCGAATTGTTGGGTAATAGAATGCAATGGATCTTACATAAACAATTATTATGCAAATTGTTGCATTGAATTGAATTTCATGGAAATGGCCCAGTCTTTTGTAAGATTATGCCTTATTCATGAAACACATGCACAACAGATTTCTGTGTTTATCGTTCCTAAATCCATTCTTGTGTAAATTATGGGTAACACTTTAGAATAGGGAACACTTATTCACTATTAACTACGACTTTTCCCTCAATAAACTCCTCATTTGCTGCTTATTAATAGTTAGTGCGGTAGTTGTTAAGTTTAGTTATTGGGTGGGATTAGGGATGTAGAATAAGGTCATGTAGAATAAGGCATTAATATATGCTTAATTACTACTAATAAATGGCTAATATTCTAGTAATATGCATGCTAATAAACAACTAGTTAAGAGACCCTAAAATAAAGTGTTAAAAAATTATTGAACTAAATGAAACTGTTGACCATATTTTAGATCCCTTAATCCTGCACCTTACCTTAACATAACAACTACCACACTAACTATTAATAAGCAGAAAATTAGGAGTTTATTGAGGGAAAACTCATAGTTAATAGTGAGACCCCAAACTAAAGTGTGACCAGATTTGGCCTAGTAGTTTTACAGACATTCATTCTGCTCAACCTTTTTTTAATGGTTTACATTTAAATTTCATTACAATTACGTTATAATTTGTTCTGCTTGTGTTTCATTATTGGGCTGGAAGCCAAGGCTGAATAAGTGTTTGACAGGCTGCTCAAAACACATTTTCTCTTTTTGTTTTTTCAGATACAAGCTGCTCCGTAGATCCAAGGAGAGACAGAGCCTGGACGGCCTGAATAATTTGAATTACTCCCCTCTAGTGTCCCGGAAGAGCCTGTACACTAATGTGTCAGTGACGCTCAGTCGAGAGCTGGCCCCTGTCGCCGATTACTGACAACACACAAGGGACGGGCAAGACAGACCCACGCCACATGCTACACCATTTTTATAAGTTATTTTATAGGAAGTGTGGGGGGGATTCCTTAAATCATTAATGCACAGAGCATTTTTATTTTATTTTATTTTATTATTATTATGTTTTTAAATTTGCCTTTTCTACATAATTTTTTAAGCTAATTTTACCACAGTTTTGTTTTTTGTTTTTTTCCTTTGTCACTCATCCACTGACCTCCTGTTATGTGAATGGATCCGTTCTTGAATCCAAAACTAACAACTGTATTCACCCTGTTCGGACCAATCAGATCATGTGTGTGGTGTAGTCCTTCTAATCAGACTTAGCCTGGGGGTGAAGTAAAGCATCTTTGCTATGATGAAACCTATTAGAATAAGTTCAGCATAATTATGCTCATGACTTCAGAGCCAGCCATTAGTGGAGTTGAGGATATGCCACCTGCCAAATAAGCAACTGGTTCTGTGTGTTAGGATGCTCAAGCTTAATACCGATGCAGATTAAAATATTTATTAAGCTATAGAATAAATAAGCATGCACAATCATGCCGTGTTCTTCTTATCACAGTTAAAAAGTGTGATATTCCTCACAACTTGACAGAGACAAGTACCTAGATGTTTAGTAACTGTCTCAAACATCCTGCTCTCTTGATGATACCGTTCAACACAAAGAGTTTTCTCGACATTAGCATGACCCCATGAAATGGCTTGACAAGCACAGTGTCCTTTCCTGTGATCATGTATCTTCCACTAAAACAGGAAGTTGGGGCATATCAAAATGGCCAGTAGCTTTTAGTTTGTGATTTGCTACTTGCTATTTGAGAGGGGGATATTCTATTGAGTTAAAATTTGCCCAGAAGAAATTTTGGCCTCATCTATATTTATGGCTTTTCCGTGAAGAGATATTCTCATTTGTACAGTAATTTTGAATCCGTCTATCAGCTAAAGTGAGTTTTCTCAACTCTTAGGAGTACACCAGCACATCAGAGCTAATAGACACGATGGACTAAAGGCCACAAAACGAGGTCTTAAGAGCCGTATACCGCTCGGTCTGAACGGTCTTGCATTTTTCTCCGTTCACTGGGATATGTGTCATTGGAACTAGATTAGGACCAGCTGACTTGTTAGTTTTGAGATTTGTCAAGCTGTATTTATGTGGGTCTGCTGGTCGTTTAAAACACTGGATTGTCATTCTGTAGTTTGTGCTTACAGAGGGGTTTTTCCATTAGTTCCTGCATACGTTGTGTAAATATTGTGAGTGTGTTTCCCATGCACTGCCCTTCACAGTCAAATCGACATGCTTTGCATTTTGAGCCTCTCTGTGCGTGTAGTCACCTCACATCTGATGACACGTGAATGGGTTATAAAACCCTATTGAGTTTTACTAGAGCCAATATTTGCCAGGGAATCTCTTGAACTGAATTCAGACAAACAGACTGAGCAACTCTATTAGACCAAACACAGACACTTTGGGCCTCATTCGTGAAACCACTTGCATTTAACAACTTGCGTTCACGAAATACGTAGAAGCATAGAACACATGCAAATAATATAGAGAGAGTTTCCATTCGTGAAAGCAGACTGAATTTCTGTGTCGTCAATCATAAAAACGTTATTGCATTTAAATGAGTGCGACTTATTTTATGAACAACTCGCACAGAAATTGGTTCTGCTTGTGTTTTATAATAACCTGAGATACAATGTCCATGTCAGTCATTTATGAATCATAAATGAGGCCCTTTGCTTTCATTCCACTGTAATAGCACATTACACGCGTTTATGTCGTTTAGAGACCTTAGAGGCTTCGTAATGCGTATTTGTGAGCGTGTTCGTGTGCATTCATCAAACCACAGAGGCTGGACCTCGTATTTATTCATTCTTTTATGAACATTTGTTTTTTTTTTATTAGTTTTAGTTCATTTTTACATATTTCTATCTTGTTTTACTGTAATTGTGATTATTTGGAGGGAAACAGATCAAGAGCGATAACTGTGATGTAAAAACAAGCAATGAAATATGTTATGTCTTATCACGTACAATGTGCAGCTGATCTTGGGAAGAGAGTCTGTTGCTGTTAAACTAAATGGACGGCTGTTTCGTATGATGACACGAGAGAACGAGAAAGTTAGAGAGACGGTTCTTGAGCGCCCAGTGAACGTATCCTGCCCTGATAACCAATGGTGCTGACTGTGCTGCCGTGGTACTTTTGTCTTGTAACAGATAATTAGACGGGATTGAATCTAATTACACTCTTGCCTCATTGACCATCTCGGCAGCGTAATCTATCTGTGTAGCAGGTAAATTGTGTTTAGCTGGATGTACTGTACGCTCAAGCAGATCTTTCTAATGTCTGATTCTCTCTGTGTTTGACGCTCATGGAGTTCTGCACCAATGTTTGGGGTCCTTTTTGCTCGTTTAACAATTAGCGATTAATACTCTCACACTGTGTGAGTAAATCCAAATCCAATGCAACATGACAAGATCCCAGCATGATGCCACAAACCAAGTGACCAACAAAACAAAATACACTCTACATTGTGCATCTGTAAAAATTGGACACATTGTAGGAAATTAAGGATTTTTTTTTTTAGAATCAAATAAGGATTTGAAAATTTGGGTGGGGGGGGGGGGGTTGTGTTTTTTTGTTTGATTCCTTGCTTCTAAATTGTGATCCGTTATGATTTTTCCGCCACTTTATAAGAGTTATATGTTTTTCTTTATGGGCCCCGTCATTGGCACACTCCAGTCCACTATATAACCCATTCCGCTCCAGCTGAAATGACAGGGAGGGCCGTCACCCATCCCTTGAACAACTGGCTGCCTTAAAACATGTTAATTTATTCAATATAATCATGTTTTTATTTTTTATAAGCAAATATATTTAATATGTTAATGTGTTTATTCACTTGTGCATATTGTGTAGTGTGTTTTGGAAAAAAGTCATATAAAGGAACTTCAAAGATTGACTTACTATTAAGAAAGAATTGGGAGCCCTTTAGTCAGACAATGATTTGGTGCCATTGACCTCTCTATGAATGCCATGAGCTGTGCGAGCTGTATTTTCTATTCACTCCAACATTTGTTTCTTTTTAATCATAAAAGGCCTTAAATACTGTTTTTATGATCATTTGTGATGATGATGATGAAGATGAAGATGTTCCTCTATGATATTATCATGTATCTTACTAAGCTCTTTTTTTGGCCAAACACGTTAATTTTCCAAACCTTTGCATCTCGAGATGAAATTTTCAGGATCATTTGTATAATATCAAGACAACTGAAATGTTATGAGTACTATAATAAGATGCTGTCGTCCATTATAAGGGGATCAGGTCTCCATGAAGTGAAGCCATCTGCCACTCGTACAACACATCTCAGCCTTAGTGTTTCTGTATGAACATATCTTTCAGTAGAGACACTTTCTATGATGTGAGATCTTTTTTTCTATTATCATTGTTGAAATGACTGAAGTGCACCAATAAAAGTGACTTTAAGCAATATATTTTGTTGTTTGGTGTGTTTGAATGCTCAGTTAGATGAAGTAGGTAATATTCTAGTGGCAATAAACTGAACTACAAAGATTGATGATGAAAAACTGTGAATCATGTTCTGACTGAAAAGTGTGCTTGTGCTATATTTCTTTCATGAATGTGCTATGTTAATAAAAAATAAATAAATAAAATTAGTACCAGTAGGCTTACAGTATAGCCGTTTACTGAGCAGTTCAGAGATCTGAATTCAGATGTTTATTTTTTGTGTTATGGTTAAGTGGTTGCGGGAGTCACCGTTTAGTTTGACCTATTTTTATGTAACATTTAGATCATCAAAGGTATAAAACATTGTTTTTTATATAATATTAATTATGCATTCACTAAAACAAAATTGGGCTTATTTTTTAATATTTTGGCATGACGTGGATACACTAATGTGATTTAGGTAAGAATCCATTGCAGTTTTTTTTTTTTTTTAATAACATTAGGTCTATAACATCTTTTGCTGTCTAACATAGTTAGCAATTATCTTCTGTAAATTCCTCTTCTCCATTATCAAATACATCTGTTTGATGTTTGTAAGTGTCCTACTATGCATGAAACGTTTGCAACCAATGTCACAGGATATTCATTAAAAAAAAACAAAAAAACAATGGGGACAGGTGTTTGAGGTTGGAAAGTATGAGGGCTTGGTTTTTGAAGCAGTGAAAAGTAGTTACATGTTTTTTCCTTCCTCTTCTGAACAGCACCGCGTGCACTGACTTGTGCCAGTGAAATGTCTTAAGAAGGTACTGTAAATAGTCCATTTTGATTTCATGCAAACGTTTTAACTTAAAATTATGCTGAACTTTTCACACAGAGTGTCATCATCCAGTCCCATCTGCCATTTAATCAGATGCTACACTGAAACAGAGAAATCCTTTGAGTCATTTCCTAAAAATAACGCTCCCTCATTTTAATGGCACTCAGTACTCATCTGCTTCTTTTCAACAGACAGCTGCAGAGACTCAAAGAGCTGCAGAAATGCAAAGATCATGATTGTGTCAAACAGTTTTCACTCAGCATGAATGAGTTTGAAGGACAGCTCTGAATGGACCTCTTCAGTTGTGCACGGATAAGGAAATGAAGCAGCAGTTATATATAGCTTCATGGGATGTGGATGTCTGTACACATATATTTATAATTACTATTTAAAAAACATTTCAATTAGGGCTGTCAGTCGATTAAAATTTTTTAATCTAATTAATTACATGATGTGTCAATTAATTAATCTAATTAATCGCAAAATAAATTTGACTGTGAAAATACCCACACAAGATTATATTAAGCTATTTTCGTGTTGAATGAGAAAGTATCAAACAGACATTACAAATTGTAGAGTTAGAAAGAAATATTTGATTTGATTCAACATAAAAGGCTAAACATAAACATTTAGGCTACAACGGCCTAACATAAACTATGGCACATAGGCCTAAAAGAAGATAATTTGAGAAACATCTCAGTATTTTTTGTTCATGCATATAAACTCACAATTGTGAGTTATAAAGTCAGAATTACGATTACGCAATTCTGACTTTATAACATGCAATGCGAGATATAAACTCGCGATTCTGAGAACATCAGTCTTTTCCCCCTCCTCAAAATTGGACTTTCTCGCAATTGCGAGTTTATACAATTCTGAGTAAAAAAGTCAGAATTGCGAGTTTATATCTCTTATTTCTCAGAATTGCGACTTCGTGAGTTAGTTTAGCTTGCAATTAGCTTGCAATTGCGAGAGTATATCATGCAATTATGAGAAAAAAAGTCAGAATTGTGAGATAAAAAGTCGCAATTATCTTTTTTATTTTTTATTCAGTGGCGGAAACGGGCTTCCATACTTTAAGATTTTTTTTGTTTGTTTTGTTTGTTTGTTTGTTTTGATTTTTATGAAATGATACTCTAAAGAAGAAACTAAAACCACCAGCATGTGGCGGTAAATGTCTTCATTCGATTTGTTCAAACGGCTGATTGATTCAGGGATGAAGTAAACTGCTCTCTTTATGAATGGGCCTTTGAATCATTGATTCGCACGATTCGTTCAAAACGCGGATTCATTCAGAAACTAAACACAGCTATGTTGCTCGGAGACACACAACAATTCTGCTGTGGTACTGCAAAATAGAGCAAAATCACATAATATTATTTTTAAAATATAACACAATATCAACTTCTTATTTACTGAAAAATCACATTCAAACTCATGATATTCGGGACAAAACAGCACTCGTGTGATATTGCTCTCCTGCTCCTGTGACATAGTATGATATAAACATGAGACAAAAACTCATACAGGGGCATTTTTATCTCTCTGTAGTGATTAAACATGAGATACAATTAGTTTTGGGTATATTCATGGTTTCATGAATCTATCATTTGTTCCTGGTCATATTGTTTTGGCTGAGCAGAAAGTTATGTTTAACTTTATATATTTATTTTGAACTTTACCACAGTACAGCGCTAACGTTGTATTATACGTTTGACTGAATTGTTTGCTTTTTTTTTATTTAAAAAAAAATTTTCTTATATAAGCCTCTTATACTTTGTACTTATACTTTTATAATGGCTATTATTGTTCATTAAAAATTACATAAAAGAGTCAGAGTTATTGTTGCGCTTTATCGTCGATCGCTACTTTCCGGCATACATCACGCCTATCAAGTAAGGGTACTGTTGGTGGTGGAAACGCAAGCTGGATCAGGGTGTTCAGTTCCAAACTGTACTGTACTGACCCGTACCGCTCGGTGGAAACGAGCCATATGTAAGGACAGCTTTATTTCTTTATGTCATATACACATAAAATGATTAATCTACATGGCCTATGAGGACACAATTAACTCAAGGGAATTAAAAGGGAACAAATTAGGAAATCTAATCAAATAAGATTAAGGAACATCTGTATTTAGGTATTATTAATATCTTTGTTGTAGTTTAAATTCCACAACTGAACACACAATACTGTATATCCAGAGAGTCTGATTTAATGGAGGATTGTGTCTTCAGTACAAAAAAAAGGACAAAAATAACCAAATAGCAATGGCTGGGAATTAGGTTATGATCACTGCTTGTACAATGGATAAATACAGATTTAAAGATGGATTTGGTGATTCAAGCAATGAGATATGATGAGATCAATCATGCAAGTAGCTTTGGACGAAATCAGATTAATGTATATGAGTGTATGATCTCAGTGAAATGAGAGCTTTTAATGTCAAAGTGTGCTCGTATTTGTTCTTTGTCCTCTTATCCCACACATACACACACTCTCCTGTTGAGAGATATCCATAAGCGCAAGCAGAAATGCACACAATTCTCAAACAAATATTTACACACTCATCTGTCACACACTTGTCCTGTTTGCTCTGCTGCTGTTATAGTGTGTCCTTGTAATAATAGTGGTTTGTATTATGGAGCAGCTCAGGGACATCCTGTGTCTCTCTCTGAGGCCAAAACACTACACACAATGCCCTCATCAAATATAAAAAGCCTGTTTGTCTACATTTGTGTTAGTACGTACACAAAGTAGTTATGAATATTAAAACCTGAAGATAAACATATGTTACAGGGTTATCACGAAGTGTAGGGGGAAAAGGGTCAAACAAATGCTTGTTTTTGGATTAGCATACAAATTTGTACTATGATACTAAGAAGATTTCATTAATTCTAAAGAAAAAAGGGTTGTAATATGGATCTAATACATATGAAAGATAGCCTTTAATAATAAAACATGCTAATATGACAAACATAAAATATTTATCTGGAATTCTCTGTAATGACCACTTTTGACAACCAAACTGTCCTGTCCTTGCCATTTAGTTCTGCCCTAGGAACTACTCTGTTGCATTGTTTCTTTCTTCATCTCCTAAATTCAATTCCTGTATTTAGTTCCTGTTTCCTCTGTTACCTTACTTTGTCAAGTGGCTGCATCCAAAACCTGAAATGTGTTGCCTGCACAAGCAGCATACGGAGGTAGGAAGGCAACAAGGCATGTCCAAATGCATTGATTTTTGAAGACAACATGGATGTATGCTTAATATCCCAAATAATATCCCACAATTCTGTGCATTCCATTCTGTATATTATTCATATTATTAACATATTGGCTGTTTATTAGTGCTTATAAAACATATATTCTTCATGAGCATATTCTACATCCCTAACCCAACACCTAAACTCAACAATTACCTTACTAACTATTAATAAGCAGCAAATTAAGAGTTTATTGAGGCAAAAGTCATAGTTAATGGTTTGTTAATAGCGAGAATTGGACCTTAAAAATAAAGTGTGACCAAAAAATAAATAAATAAAGATGGCATCTGAAAGTTACAATTGGCTGTCAATTTATGTATAAATATTTTGTTTGTTTATTTTTTACTCAATTTTTCCACTTTTGATGTCATTTCTAATGAGAAATTAGTTCTGTAGTAATTAAATATTTGCTTAGCTCTCTCTCTATTTTGTCATAGATCATTAAACTACTATATCATTAAACCATTTTTTTCCTGTGGTTACTGATTATGTTCCTCACCTGTCTCTTGTTTAGTTCCCCATTTACCTGTTTTAGTTTGTCGGTTATTGTTGATGTTGTCTTGTTTGTCTTAGTTTAGAAAGCTGTTGATCTCTTTTGTTTCTCCTGTGCCTTTGTGGCTATTTTCATTTTATTTGATTCAACTCCCACTAAAAGGATCCCTATCTCCGCTCTCCTTCATCCCTGCCGCATCGTGATAGTGCTAGTGTCATGTTTCAAAAGCACAGTGGTTTTCAAACCTGTCCTGGAGCAGGTTCTTGAAAACACCATATATGGTACATTAATGGTACTTCGCCAAATGATGCAAAATCCTAACAGAATATAAAGGAAATACTTGACAAACTTTCACACAGCCCACTTTTATTAATGAAAAATTATAATCTTCTTAGAAAACATTTCAATAATGCGAAATATATATATTTTTTAAAGAAACTATTTCACACACATTGAAACTTTTATAAAAATGTGTAGCTTCGTTCCTGTTATAATACAGTAATTAAAACGAATAAAATCAGGAGATGACTCGGATGCTGAGATGAGAAGGTAGTGAACAGTACTTGCCATTAGAAACCCGTAGCAGCTTAGTAGTGTCATAACAATCGCGTTCCTGTTTTTTTGCATGTTTGTTACTTCATTTAACAAATCGTCAAAAACGTTTAATAATGCAGTCAGACTTTCTTCATATAAGTTAACAAAACTCGATATAAAGGTTTAAAACGAGGAAATAGGAGACAAAATGCCCTGTTGAGGGAACAAAAATATTGCAAATTTGTACATCCTCAGGCCTATTGTGGTTTCTCTGTATAGTTACGACTACTAACCGTCACCCTGCAGTCTCGCGGGGTCCGTTTTGCTCATGCAGTCTTTCAGACCATCCTTCAGTTGGACCAGCTGCTCAGAATGGCTCGCTAGCGTCCCGTTAACCTGCGCCAGGAAGCTGTCCGAATGTCTCTCCAGCTCACCGCGGATTCTCTCGAGGTCATCGGCTAGCTCCCCCAGGCCACCACACTGTCCTTCGACCTGCGTGATTCGACTTTCCACCCCCATCACTTCTTGCTGCATTCCCTGCGTTGTGCTGCGACAGCCCTGCAGCTCCCCGGCTAACCTCCGCCGCAAGCTCTGCAGCTCCGCCTTCAGCTGGATCAGCCTCCTCTCTCCGGATCCAAGCATAGTTGCCTGTCGCTCCACCAGATCCGAGATGCCCTGCACCTGCGTGACCAGCCGGTTTTCCCGCTCCTGCCAGGTGGAGTTCACCTGGCCGACTTCTCGAGCGAACAGGCTGACCGAATCGCGCAGCCCTTTCAAGGTACGGTTGACAGAGTTGACGTTGATCTTCAGGAGTGTGATTTCCCCCTGGATGGAGCCTTCTGTGTCCTCCTGGGATAGCTGTGATAGGATACCCTGCAAGGTGCTGTTGAGATGGTCCAGTTTGTTTGAATGCACATTCAGGCGGTCCAGCATCTTCTTTTCTGTTTCCTTACAGTCCTCCACCTCAGTCTGGATGAGGGCTGTCTCTGGGCCAGAGGCAGGGGAGCAGGCAGAGGTGCAGAGGAGCTCAAGGACGGACATCTGCTTCTGCATCCCATCTAAGTCAGCCTCCACCCTCCTCCGGATGCTGTCGATCTCCGTCTCCAGCGCCGGCACCACTTGCCCCTCTAGCAGCGCCGGTGCGGTGGCGTTGCTCAGCTCCTCAACTGCCACAAACAAACGTCGCTCCAATGTCTTTAGCTTATCGTCTAAAAAAGTGTTAAACCCATCCAGGGAGCCAAACCCATCTCGGTGTTCAGAGGTGTTAATTTTGCCCTCCATGTCCACCAGCCTGGTCTCCAGCAGAGTCTCGATGTGGAGCGTCTGGTCAGTCAGGTCCACTTGCAGCTGCCTCTGAGACTCGGTCAGGCCCGTGATTGAGTCCTCCAGCTGGAACATCCTCTGGGTCAGGCTGTTTATCTCGCCGCAGCAGCTCTCGGTCACCGTCAGACCCTGGATCTGTGCCTGCAGTTCACCCAGCTCTTTCCTCAAGCCCGTCTCACGGCCATCCAGCGAGAGTTGGATCTGTTCTTGGCCCGTTAGGTGCTCTTTGTGACACTGCTGCTGAACCTAGGGACAGAACACAGGAAGCCTTATTTAAACAACTGGAAGGACAATTTTGCATCATAGATAACGGTGCCCAGCCTCAGTTTTTTGTTGTATTGAGTTGTTATACTCTTAGAGCCAGATTTACTAAACATTATTAACATTAGAGTGCAATTCAATGAAAGCGCCTATGGGAGGGAAAATTCTGCGAGTGATTTACTGACAAGGTGCACATTAAAGAACACAGACGCATCTCCATCTCCACATTTCCATAATGACCAGCGCAATTTACCGCCTGCTTTAAGATATGCTTTTTTTAGGTATTAAATAATGGTGCAAATACCAGTGAATTGATGAGCGCAAATCTTAGTAAATCATGTTGCGCGATTCCTTTTAATACTCTACTCCCATAAATTTACAAATCAAAAGCGAAACTCCAACAAATGCATATTCAATAAGGTGAGTCGTAAAATAACTGGCCTTTTCAGTGCTAATTTCCCACTGCATGTCTTTAGTAAATAGTGACAGTAGTTTTTTAACACCAAATGAGGGTTTACACTGACGCAAGCTGGCCCTTAGATTAATAAATCCACACACACACACACACACACACACACATATATATATATATATATATATATATATATATATACGTAATTTATACTACCCAGGGCTCTCTACAATGCAAGAATTTCAAAATTACTGCATGAGTCATACAAAGACAGAGTTTTTCAATATGTGCAATGTGATGCAATAATAAATGCATGCATGAATATTGATTTGTTAATCTAATCTACGGGAGAGTGCAGTTAACAACTAATGAGAGGTAGTTAATGTGCTGAATGTTCACAATGTCATGTTAATAGTATTATGGCTATATTAACATTAAACTTAAAAAAAATGTATCAGCAAGTGTTCTTTTTTGTCATGTCTCTTAATTTGTGTCATAATTTTTAATTAAGTTTTCAGTGCCTGCTTGTGCATAATCTACTGTATGCTGCACTGACACATTAAAAAAAAAACTATTTGATAATAATAATAATAAATGAACAAACAAACAAATAAATAACTTTAAAGTCACCATGAAATCAAAATTAACCATCCTTGTTTTGTTTTATTGTTATTTTTTAAATAGCATTTATTAGAAATGACTTTTCTGTGCTCATTGCCTATTTTATTTATTTATGTGCCCTTGTAATCTTAAATCAAGAAGCTCTTCTTTTATCAAGAGGCTTAGATAAATGTCAAAACAGGAAAGAGAAGTCAGTAGCCATTTCTGGTTCATGCTGACTTGAATTAGAACAAATACAACTGGCATTACTCACAAAGCTCCAACTTGTTCTTGGCGTAAAGTTCAGTGATCAGCTCACCTGACCGATTCTCTCATCACAGTGGCTCTCCAGACCCGTCAGTCTCCTCTCAAAGCCATCGAGGACCTCCGCCCTCACCCCGGCCAATCTGGAGTCCAGAAGTTCCTCTAGATGTCTCTGATCTGTGGGGACGGGTCTCCCTGTGGCCGTGTCTATCAGCTTCTTCAGCTGGCCATCGTGTCCAATCACCATCCCACGGATCTCCTCCAGCATGTCGCTCTTGGTCCTCAGCTCATCTTTGACCTCCATCACCCTCCCCACCAGCTCTCCAAACCCAGGCAGGTTCTCCTCGCCGTCTAAGCCGTTCGGCATGCCCTCTGGGATCAGCCCGAAGCCCACAGAGGTGTCCAGCAGCCGCGGGACGCCACCGAGCAAGCTGGTCAGCATCTTCTTGGTGTCCTCACGAAGAGAGACTCGCAGACGCTCCTCCATGCCGGTCACCAAGCCGTTTAAGGTCTCCAGATCTTGAGAGAGTTTGCGAAGGTTTTCTTCAATGCGGTCTAAACGCTCACCAGAGACTCCTGCCTTCGGACCTTAAAGGTAGAGGTGAGTAAAAGATAACTTTTACAACTACATTTAGGAAATTAGAAAGGTGTAGTTCAGGGCTTCCCAAAGAGGGTTTGTAAGGGAACTGCAGGAGAGTTGTATAAAGCTAATTATATCCAAATGTAAAACTAAAATAAATAAATTGGGCTGCATGATAATAACATAAATGTGGCAAACTCCATCTCTGCATGTGCTGTGAGTTTAACATGCATTTAACATGCTCTAGGATTTATACCTTCACATAATTTCCAACATTTTTGTGCACAGATATTTACAGCATTTCAGCTGTATCTTGCCTAAATAAACAAATAAATAAAGAGGATTTAAAATGTTTAAAGCTTGAGAGTTTGAATTTTGAAAGTGATTAATTGAAATTAGTGCTGTCAAAGGATTAATCACGATTAATCGCATCAAAAATAAAAGTTTTTGTTTGCATAATATATATTATATATATATATATTGTATATATAAATACACATACATACAGTATATATTTTGAAAATATTTACATGTCTATATATATGCATATAATTTGTATTATAAATAAAAATATTTAATATATAAACATAACATATTTTTCTGAAATATAAACATGCATGTGTGTGTATTTATATATACATAATAAATATACACAGCACACATACATATATTATGCAAACAAAATCTTTTATATTAATCGCGATTAATCCTTTGACAGCACTAATTTAAAGACATAGATATAATTATTGTTACTTTTAGTGAAAAATAAAATTATTATAATTATTATCAAATATTTATATTTATTTTACAGTACAGTTGTAATATGTTTCTCTCTTAAATTTCATAATTAGAGTTAAAGCACAATGATAATTACATTATTATTATTTATTTATTTTGTGAATGTATTGTGGACTTAGCAACAAATTTATTATGTATGTATTTCTTTCTTTTTTTTTTACAAACCTGTTCACTAACAACAGAGAACCACAAATATGTGAATGTGTTACATTATTACTGATAATAATTTAAAATCATAGGGTATTTCGAGAAAATATTCTGCATTTAAGAGGTTTGGCTAACAAAAAAGTTTGGGAAACCCCTGGAGGAGATTAAAAATAATAATAATGTACAATTTTAAACATCATTACTTTGTAATAATCTACATTTATTACAATTATACTTTACCCTACTGTTAACATTGATGGTAGCGTTCACAGTCAAATTTCTAATGGTGGCACATTAGGAGTGTTGTGAGCTGTGTAATCTGCACTCACCATAACTTGTTTTAGGAGGTTCTGGTGGCAGGAATCCACTCGGGATGGGTTTGTTGTCAGGGTGACCTCCAGGAAAGGGGAAAGGGATATTGGGATAACCCCTGGGGTAACCCTTCACCCCGGGCCGAGGGAAAGAGCCTTTGAAGGGTGGCATCATGGCATCAGGGTCAGAGGTCGGCCCCCCGCCGCAGCTCTCTCCAGAGAAACCCGGGCAGCAGCGCCACTCCAGTTCAGTGATGGTTTTATAACCGACCTTGTACTGTGGTTTAAAGAGTGTCCGATACCTGCGGGGAAAAACACGCCGAACGTCACAAACAGAATGAACTTCACACTTCACCTGTGTACATCAGTCAGAATTACATCAGTATTACAACATTACAAAAAAAAAAAAAAAGAATTACATCAGTGAGGAGATGAGCTTCAGGAGCTTTATTCACTGACATTCAGGCATGACATTAATGATGCAGCCTATTATACAGTTTAAAAACACATACTTCCTCATTTCAGATGGTAATACAGTTTGAGTATCCCACACGTTTACATACAGATGCCACACCGTATCACAAGCTTCTGCTCTCTGAATCACTTGACAATGAACAGTTTTCTGAGCTGCCACTAGAGGGCAACTCAAGACACAATAAAAATCACCCGAGTGCTTCAAACACCAACTCTGCAACTGGTATCAATCAGTGTATCAGTAGCAAAATAGCTTCTAACATATATCATTTGCTGTTTTTTGAAATATCTGTGACCAACTTTCTCCTACTATTTTGAATAACAAAAACCCATTTAGATCTAAATTTTGTTGTAACTCTAAAATCACCCCATGTTATTCCATTCAAGATCCGTAGTGCTTGACTTACATGAGCACAGGACATTTCTGTCCCCATATGCACTTGGTAGTGTACTCTGGTTTGACATATGTGGCCACTCCATCTTGCATTACACAGGTGATGTTCTTCTGGACCACGTAGGCACAGAAGTTCCTGTTATGGGGAAAGAGACACAAAAATCAAAGTCTGATAAAAACAACAACAACAACAACAACAACAAAAAGAGATCTTATTAGCAGGGTTACTAGTTTCATTATGGAATCATGTATTTTTTGCTTATACATGTAAAAGTACAATCACTTTTCACCAGGCAAACTACCCAAAGACAGTGATAACGTTTAAATGATTCATTAAAGCATTAAATCATCTAAATAGCTATTAAAACGGTTCACCAGTTCCACAGTCCAAGCTGAACCTGCCATCAGTGTTCACTAAAAACACATGCACTCACATCCGTTCAGACTTTTTCCTCTGAAGTGCAGCTATAGCAACTGCCTAGAGTCCACAGCAACAAGAAACAACAGACACAGAGAGAGAGACTGGCAAATAGCATGTGAAACAGTATAGATTAAACATTTTAGTAGTATGCTTCATGACATCATTATTGAGTTTTTTGAGTAAATGTATTTTGAGTAAAATTTCTTCATTTCTAAAATTTTGATAAAATAATGACTCAAGATAGAAATCAAAACCAAAAATATTGCTAATGGATCGTTCATCAGACTGAAAATAGAAGATGTTGTATGTTTTGCATTTTTGGACACAGTGTTTCTATTCAGTGTACTTTGTTATATTGTTTAATACTGTAAAGCTGCTTTGACACAATCTGTATTGTAAAAAGTGCTATATAAATAACGGTGACTTGACTATAGTGCACATTTAGCTGCACATTTAATTGTTGTAGGTCAAGGCATATTCCATGCACAGTAAAATATTTATACTGTGCAAAGCATAAATACTGCAGAATGCAAAAATAACATTAATAGACTGACCGGGTCAATATTTTACCATTTTAAAATTTATATTGCATTTTTTATCATTAAAATATATGAAGAGCTTATTTGCAAAAACAGATAACTCAGTTTTTTTTTAGTTTTTTCAGAAATCATGTTTTTATTGTGTTTTATTGTGTTAGTTAGCTGGGGTATTTTTAGTTATTTTTTTAACCTAGTCAAAATAACCCAACTGTAGTTTGATTGAGATTAACTGGAATGCACAATGAAAAAACATGATTTTTGAGAATTATCTGTTTTTGCAAATGAAATCTTCATATTATGTGTATTATTAAAATATTCATATTTTATGTATTACATGTGTACTATATATCTAATTTATAGTGCCCTTCCTCTTAACAACCGAAATATCAGCTTACAAAAAATTAAATAAATAAATAATAATAATTTTATGGTATATATGCTTGTTTACTAACTTATACCAAGGGACTCAGATTCAGAGCCCCATTATACAGTAATTACACAGTTCAGCAGCTGTTGAGATCTGATTTATGGCTGTCTGATGCTATCAGCTATGAAACTAACACAGTTTTGTTAAAGTGATACATACATAACACACAAGGAAACCCACATTTGGCCATAAATGCGCACTGTACAGCCCACATGTACATGTGTCTTAACGCACAGAGTGCTCATAGCAAGGAGAGTATCTGATTGAAGAGCAGTCATGCGTTGCTGTACTGGAGTTGGCATTTTCCAGTGAGCCTGGAGCAAAACTCAAAGTCCTGCTGTTCAGCCGCGGTTCTGCTTGAGAGATCTGGACTGTTACAGAGCTTCAGTCTGTTCAGAGTTCAGGTGTAGTGACCCCTGACATTAATGAATCTAATTACAAGTGTGGCCAGTGAAATAACCTGGTATCTTGAAGTCTAGTGTGTCTTCACAATACTGTCTTAAAAATATGTACACTGCTATTCAAAGGACTGGGATCATCAAGATTTTTTAATGCTTTTTTTTTTTTTTAAAAAGTCTCATGTTTATTAAAGCTGCATTTATTCAATTAAAAACACAGAAAACTGATTTTACTTTTTTAATACACTTTAAATATAATTTATTCCTGTGATGTAAAAGCTGAATTTCCATCAGACATTACTCCAGTCTTCAGTGTCACATGATCCTTCAGAAATCATAATAATATGCTGATTTGTTATAAATGTTGGAAGAAACAGTTGTGTTGCTTATTTGTTTTATTTTTTTATATATTTTTTTTATTTTTAAAAATATATTATTATTATTATTATTATTTATTTTATTTTATTTTTTTACTTTTATTCATCAAAGAATCCTGAAAAAAGGTATCAGAGTCCAAAAAAAAAAAAATAACAATAATAATCAAATGTTTTCAACATTGATAATAAATCAGCATTTTAGAATGATTTCTGAAGGATCATGTGACACTGAAGACTGGAGTAAAGATACTGAAAATTCAGCTTGGATCACAGGATTTTTTTATATTTTAAATTACAATAATATTTCACAATATTAAATTTTTTCTGTATTTTTAATCAAATAAATGCAGCCTTGATGAGCATAAGAAACTTATTTTAAAAACATTAACAATCTGTCTGTTCCCAAACTTTTTTTTTTTAACGTCTGGTCAGCTGGTGGGTCTATAAGGTGCCAAAAAATTGCATTACACAACTAAGCATTTAATTTTGTCATGTGCCATTTAAATGCCATTTACATAACAGCCACTGTAAGAGGCCAAAGATTTTAACAAACTGTAATACTGTGATATTTACTCAGTTTTATGCATTTTGACTACGCTTACTTGACAAACCCTCAGGGCGTCGGTTTAGAGTACCTGGTGGAAGAACAAAACGTTTTAAGGATTTTTTTTTGTTTCAGTGGCTGTTAGTTTGATGAATTCTTAATCCGATTGGGGTGTTGTGCTTATACAGTATGTGAAGGTGTTATCTGTGGACTGTGTATTGTTTGTATGTGTTGTGTCTTATTGCTGCAAAACTAGTTTCCCCTAAGGGGGACAATAAAGTGAAACAAACACACAAACAACCATTTGTAGAAAAAAAATATTACAATAAATTACTCATTATACAAAAAAAAAGTGTGTGTAGAGTTGTGTTGTGTGAATTATATACAATTTCTCACTTATAGTTACAACAGAAATGACCCCTGTGACTTGCCTTCTTTATTAACTGGCACATTAAACAGTTCTCTGCAAACACTGAACATGTAGGGAATGCAAATATCTACATGCAGAAGATCTAAAATCTCTGCCTGCGAGTAACGAAAAGCAGACTTCGGCATTCAGCATTTGTTTGTCAGGTGGACAAGCTCTGTAGTCAAGCAAAATGAGTCCAGGTGTCTAAATGTTCTCAATGTATACATAACCCAGTTCAACCATATCTGCACGAGTTGATTCAATCAATGGGAAATTATGTCCACGGGAAGAACAAGAGAGACATGACAAATAAAGTGTGTTCGTGTTCGTGTGTTCAACAACAAAAGCCCTTTACAAGTATTTCATGCATTTACATTTGTTCACATGGAACAAGGAATTTGCGATGCTGCTCGAATTACAGTATCGTGACTTATGAAAGGACAAATTAACACATTGTCAGGCATGTAGTGCTCTAAGAGCCTCCTGTGATGTGTTAAACAGTGCCTGTGATCTGTGTGTTGCATATGAAAGACGAATATTAGCTGTGCAGGCTGATCTCCCAAACCACAAAGACCACACAGCATGAGGAAAACGTGTGTTCATCTGTCAGAGGAGTGCATGTGAGGCTGTTGGAAACATCCTTCAGCTGCTGTGCCTTCTGTGTGTGCCGGATTCATCTCGAGATAAAATGGAGTGACAAATGTATAATAATGTGAGAGGGCTCAGTACATACACCTGAGGTACACCACTTGAAGACTGAGGTGCAAAACTAGTTTCAGCTGTCTGATGCATTTGGCAAAGAAAGCTGGACAGCACTAGTAAATATAGCAAGCTCCAATCAGATTGCCAGACTGCAACACAGTTTCTGGGAGTCTGAAAGTGGAAGGTTTTTATTAGTCTAATCATTGGATTTTATGAGGTTTGTGGTTTCGAATTTCAATCAAGTTTTGAGTCACTGAGTAGCTAGTAAATATTCATCTATTTCATATAACATAATGGTGGTGGGAAATTGTATGTGTTAGTCACATTATCTCTTCCTTTCTAAGTGGGAAGTTATTGGCCAGAGTAAGCTGCAAAATGGACCAGACTTTGATCAACTGGCTACATGTGACTAGTGTAAAAAAACAGCCACATTACTACCAAGCCACACAAATTGTTTTAGACCTTTATGTAGCTCAGGATTTGGCTGTGGATTTTCAAAATCTAAATATAAATGGCCAGCATCGTTTAATATGACCCCCAGTCACCCTTGAGTAATGCACAGGCATGTCAAAAGCTTTTAATGGCACTTAAAGCTTACAGTTGTGAGATGGAGTTGTGCCAGAATTTTCCCCTTGTTCTCCATATTAATATCTCCCTCCATTTTTTCATTGTTCTCTCTATCTCATCCACTCTCTCACTCACACTAATGGAGGCAATCTTTCATCGGTCACCGGTTCAGTCATTGGTCATGTCTTAAAGAGTCGCTCTGGAAGGGATGGGGCTACTGACAGTATAAATATGGCGATACGATGCATGGAAGCTTTTTAGAATCCATTAACTGGAGAAAGAGGAGCTTCTACACGCTATCGAACAATGGGATACATTTAGTACTCAGATACTGTTTCTGTCCTCCAGGATAGCCAGAGTTCAGAGAAGTAATATAAATGGACCTTCACTCCTGCTAATGTGACCTACTCTCATGCACAGCTTTCAAAGTCGCATGCAGAAATAGATGTCAAATGGATCAGTTATTTTCCACCAAATCACTATGGAATGCATCTGTGGCAAGGCTTCAATTACCATGGATAAATGAACAGCAAATATGTTTAAATAACACTTTAAGCCAAAAATTCCAAAGCAGAGCACCATTGTCTATGGCACTTATAAGGATCCTAACTGCACATTTGTTTAAATTGCCATTTTGATATAGGGCTGCTTTCCGGAATAGATAGTGATATCATGGTCTGAGATAACACCATTCTGCTGCCAATAAGGATCTTCACATATATTCATTTACATCATAGTAGATGCTTGTATCAAATCATCTTTCGAACATTTGGATGTCGAAGCTCAGGATAGTCACTAGTGAAGGGCTTGAGGCTCTACATGCTCTTGTGGCTCCAACAGCTAATCAACATCGTCATAATGTCAAATGGCATGGTTACATGGCATTTATTGGCTCAAGAACTGTCAAGTAATCACTACTTACTACTTTGGACCTAATTCTAAACATTAAAGTCTGTTAAAGTTTTCTATTTTTTTGACACAGCCCCGTGTGCTGGCATTGGGTCATAATAGAAACAGAGAGTAAGTTTACATGGACAACAATAATCCGATTTTAACACGATTAAGACAATACTCTTCTACCATCTACCATGTAAACAGAGATTTTTGATTACCTTAATCCGGCTAAAGTCACATTCGAAGTAAACAAAAATCGAAATAAGAAATGTGGAGTATTCCTATTTTAGTTGCATTATAGAAATGCAGTATAGACATGTACACACCTTAATTACAATATTACCGTCGTGTAGGACTTTTCGCCACATTTTGCGACAGGATACCCATGGCAGTGGTCAACCATTTGACGGCAAACAAAAGAGCATGGCTTTAACAACGCCGTCGTCAGTTTGCACGTATAGCATCACAAATAATTAACTGCACTTGACGCTTTTGTAAAATTAAAAATAAAACACCCAAACCTGTAAATGGCATCATGACAAAGACAAACTCCATGTTTATATGTGAAATTCTGGAGGGGACGTTGGATGGCGTCGCGTGGGGACGTAATGACGTGTGCCATTAATCGATCTATGTACTATAACATGTAAAACAGGAACATGAAAGGAATATTCTAATAGCAACTCATGTAAACACCTTAATTATAATATTGTCTTATTTAGAATAAGGTAAATAATTAGATTACCATTGTCCATGTAAATATAGTCATTATTTAAATGAACACACTCGTTTATCATCACCAGCAAAGCACTCATGTGAATGGGATGTTGGTAAATGAATCACACCAGTCTCATGCTAAGAAGTCGTGTCATTTTTAAAAGTTTTACATACTTCAAAAGCATTGCAAGAGTTGTATATTGTAAACATTTCCTTGTGTGTATGTCTGCTTGCATGTTAAGTTTCTATTATAATTATATAACTATAAACATTTCTCATTCAAGCAGTTTGTATGTGTTATGTGTACACATACACAATGAATCAGAATTATTGTTTGTGTCAACGGATGTGTCACAGATGCTGTCCATAGACATTATAAAGCAGAATCACATACTTTCACGAACATCACAGTCTTTCACTGACCACCTAATGTAACTGGGCACAAAACTGACAAGAGCTTTCTCAAACTGAAAAGGTCCTGATTTCAGTTACTACTAACAGGTGTTACAGATGATTTTTACACACTGGGTTGCTGCCTAGAGCTTTCCAGACAGTCCTATGAGGCTTTATTTCAGTTTGAATACTGTCTTATAAACTTACTTTGTTTGGGATTGGAATCATAGTTCCTGACTTTTTGGGGAGTGCATTTAATACAGATTTACTGTACTTAATGTGCGTTCCCGTGGAGGTAACAAACCTCAGTACTCAAGGGGGCGATATAGTTACCGACAAATGTCTGTGCTGTTAAACCAGATGTTTACTGGCTAAAATATAAGCATGTCAAGAGGACATTTTTTAGGAACTGAGAAATGCAGGTGTCTAATTTATGAATTTGTGGTGCAAAAAATACAGTTTAGGAACATAATTTAGGTCAAAATGTATGATTATTATTATTATGATTGAGCAATTGCATGTTAGTACAACAAGAGTTTAGATTTAGTTGGTCAAATAGCATCTCTCTCACACACTACTTCTGTCAGCATATAGGGTCAGCCAGTAATAAACAACAGTGATGTAAAATGATTAAAAATCTCAAATTAGCCTTAATCGTATATCAACATCATGCAGCTGCTGTTTGCAGAAACTGATCTTTCAGTTGCACTGAATTATATAAAGAGAAAAATGTGAAGCATATGAGAAAAATTTTGAACTAAAATTACATCAAGATCGTGTTGGCAAAGATGTTAGTTAGCTAGACATAATGACTTTGTGTAAATCTTGGACGCTTTATTCTCATATGTTCTTACTTAAATGATGAGCTGTTGTGAGGTGCTAGTCAGGTTTGGTCATACAGACAAACAACTACACGTGACATTTTCATGGACATGTTTGTTTGTGAGATGCTCATTCATGTTTTCCATGTCTAATATACAGTAATTAAAGATACACATAATAGTTTATGACGGAAATACACCATGCTGAAAAAGTGTATGTAAACACATAACTCTCCTACAGGAATTCATGTATACTACATATACTGCATGTATACACAAATCACAAACATAATAACATTCACTGTCTGCCCAGAGAAAATTTCTACAACACACTCTCAGAAAAACAGTACTAAGGTGGTGCCCTTTCAAAAGGTATTAATATGAACACGTTGGGTACTAATATTGTACTTTTTAAGAACTAATATGTGCCCAAATGTCCCCACAAGTACAGTAACACCAGTAAACTTTGACCTTGTGGGACATTGTTTAGGTCCCCATCAGGACAACAGCTCATAATTTTTGAGAATATAAAAATGCAGTGTGTTCCCTTCTGAAAAATAAGTATGCATAATTGTATTGAATGCATTTAAAAATATAGAAACAAATCAGTAACACCTTTATTTTAAGGTGTCCTTGATACACGTTACATGTACTCTCTATTGTAATAACAATAAACTATGTAACTCTAAACCAAACCCTAATCCTAACCCTAACCATATAGTAATACATGTAGTTAATTAATATTAATCAGTACTTAAATATAACTACACTGTAACAAGGACACCTTAAAATAAAGTGTAACCAAAAAATCATATAATATTAATTACCTCAAAGGCCACATAAATGAACTTAAACAGAGAACATCCATGACAGTTTTAACACAATTAAGTATGCTTTTATAAAGTTAGTTTAAAATGCATTTTAAATCAAAATGTTTTAATCTGTCATCCTTCAAGAAGAACTCTAATTTGTTGACTAACATACTACATTATTGCATTTACAGTTAACGCAGTATATTTTACATGTACTAAATTGTAACTTCATCAGTACTAATGTGTAATTACAAATATATTTAAATACACAACATACACATTTCAATAGAAATGACAAAGTATTTTGAAATAATATATTTTAGTTTACCACAAATGCATGTCAATACATTTAGCAGCACACTTTAATCATATTTCAAAGACAATAGAAGAATTATTAAATTACATGTAAAGTAATATAGGTAATCATAATTCTTGCTTAAGTGGATTTTAAAAATCTAAAAACAATGAAAAAATATCAAAACATATTTTAAAAACTTATGTAAATTTCAACTATAATAAATTTGGGTAACACTTTATTTTAAGGTGTCCTTGTTACACGTTACATGTACTTACTATTATAATTACAATAAATTATACATAATTACATGCAAGTAATCCTAAAACAAACCCTAATCCTAACCCTAACCATATAGTAAGTACATGTAGTTAATTAATATTACTCAGTACTTAAATGTAGAATTACACTGACAAAAGTACACCTTAAAATAAAGTGTAACCTACTTTTTCGAAAGGGTTGTCCAAGCAGAGAACATTTCCTTTTGTTTGTCTAATATTGGATGCATGAAATATCTTCACTGAGCTCATCGTAATGCATTCTGGGATTGCCTTCTCCTTGAAGGACAGATGCTGCCTTAGATTGTGTTTAAAAGAAGTTATCTTAGAAGGCAGTATAATCACGCTGTCTACCGTTTGGAGCAGCCTTCGCATCGGGAGCATGCCAAAGATGCCTTAAAATGCTGTCTACGTGGGCAGCTCGCTAGAAGCAGAGTTAGAAGAGAGAGATGCAGGCTGCTGTGATTTCCCCGACCCACCAACATGAACATGTCCAGAACCAGTGTGTGTGGCATCAGAAACTGCCCAGAACATAGGTCAGATAGGGCAGATACAACATCACTGCCAACAACTGCAAACTAGACTTCATAGCACCGGCATTTCAGGATTCCTGGATGCCAGCAGCTCTTTGATGTGGATTTTCTCAACATGCCAGCTGTTTATCTTTGAGCCGGATTCAAATTGCTCTAGGATGACTTTTGGAACAAAACTTCTGTGTTGATTTTACGACTTATATACTGACTTTGTGATTTTTGGACATTTATACTGACTTCAGACAAACAGAATACCGTATACATTAAGAGTCCATTCCAGATAACTGTAATGATGGCAAAACAGACTCACAACGGCAATGGCACATCATCAAAGTTGAGAGCCACTGAGATGAGATAGAGTCCTAATTGTAATGTGTAAACACAAAAATTGATGCTGGTGCACTGTAAGCATATTTCAAGAACTTATATATATATATATATATGCATTTCATTCATTTTTGTACTTGCACTGTTAAATTTGCCCCAAACGTAACCCAAACCCTTACCTCAAAAACTAACTCTAACCCTTATAAGCTTAACCCTAACCCTACTCTTACTCCTAAACATACTCAAACTCATTGCCAATAAATGAAGGAATTTGTAGTGACACAGTAAATCTATAGTCTTGTAGGTATTTTAAGGGATAGTTCGCCCAAATATGCATGCATATTACTGGCTTATTGGCTGTTTATTAGTACTTATAAAGCACATATTAATGCATGACCATATTCTAGATCCCTTAGTCCTATCCAATACTTAAACATAACTACTACAACAACTTCTTACTGTCAACAAGCAGCAAATTATAAGTTTATTGAGAGAAAACTCTTAATAGTGTTAATAGTGAATATGTGTTCCCTAATCATCTGAAGAAAACGTCCCGTCTTAGATGGCAGCAAATTTTTTTTTTTTTGTAAACTATCCATTTAATGTTACTACATAGTAGTTGTGACCAAGTTTTTATTAAAATTTATAAGAACATAAAGGAAAATGTTGATCTGTCTATCTGAAAGTGTTTAAATGTTTAGTTTTATTCATTAAAGAAAAAAGTTTATATCCCCTTTTAATCACTTTTTTTTAGTTCACTAATAAATAATCCTGAGTTGAGTGAATTTTTGCAAGTACAAACATTACATGTAGTCTCTCAATGAATCTGAACTCCAAAAAACTGCATGTGTAATTATAAATAAATCAGAAAATGTTGTTTAAAACCATTGCAGATGAAGCATGTGAAACAGCAGGACACTGCTGTCAATTTTTGATCTTTCATTCCTTATGCAGTGCACACATTAATGCTTGATAAATCAGGCTTCTGTGCCATAAGTACACACACAAAAATACAGCTTTACTGGTGACTTACTTATGGTGACCCATTGGTTTTCCAGGGTTGTACTGCGGGACGCTCCCAGACTTGTGTAGGTTGTATCTGTATGGGCTTCCATAGAGAGTTCCTTTGGCATCCGCTGAAGTCAGTAGCAACGTGACCAACAGAAGACCCCCGCTCGCGAATATCCCCCTCATCTTTAAGTAGCAGAGCAAAGGTTGACAAAAACACTTGCAGAAAGAGCCATAAAGTGGAACAGCACAGAGAAAGTGTATAGAAAGCAAAAGCTGTGGCGAGAAGGGGGAAGCAAAGTCAGCTGGGCTTTAGAGTCCGGAGGTTGTGAAGTGTTGCTTGTTTTCCTTGCTGAGTCCCACAAGGTTTCTCTGGAGCACTGACTTCAGTTGTTGGCGGGCAAGCGGCGCTGCAATCGAAACATCTGCTGTTCTGGCACCATCCTGCCCACTTTACCACTCACTCGAGAGAGAGAGACAGGCAGAGGAGAAAGCAAAGAGGACAGACAGAGCAACAGGGCAGCAGTAGCAGAATACTGAAGCTCAGATCCCTCTGTCAACAGTCCAGCGCCAGTCGACCCTGCAGCTGCAGCTCTGAGGGGGACGCACGCATTTGCATATCCCTCCCCAAACCCCGGCCTGAAATGAGACCCAGCAGGCGACAGCAGGGGTGAACCCGTTCACTTTATGTTTCTCCCAAAACAGAAACCCCTGGAACCCCGCAAAGACGAGAGCGCGTTTAGAAAGATTAACCAAGGCAATCGTCTCCTTGCTCGTTCGTTTGGACGCAGCTTTAATCAGTGGCTCATGTGTAAAAGCATGCTGGGATTATGAATATTTTCTTTGGGTTGCTCTGTGCCAAAATCTCCACCCCCCCTTCATTGACCTCAGCCCATAACCTTCTCACGTGCCTGCAGCTATAAATCTCCAAACATTTCTTTTGCTCCGTGATTTTCCTTCATTTCTGCAGAAATGTGAGCAGGCTCCATCTCAGCATAACGTCTACACTCCTAAAAACCAAATGCATGTTGTTGCATTAAACAGAATTTTCAAAACATTTTCCATTGATTTTCATGCCTAATCTTTATTCGTTATTCTGCATCTCACCACATCCGATATGCACATATGGTAACGCTTTAGTTTAGGGACCAATTCTCACTATTAATTAGTTGCATGCCTTAGATCCCTGTTAGATCCCTTAATCCAACCCAATACCTAAACTTAACAACTACCATACCAGCTACTAATAAACAGCAAATTAGGAGTTTACTGAGGCAAAGTTGTAGTTTATAGTTAATTAATAGTGAGAATTGGTCCCCAAACTAAAGTGTGACTGTGCATATTAAGTTTATTCTACATGTTGTATTATACTTTTGATATGTAGGATGTGCCTGTTATGTCCACTGTGGGTGCTTTTATTACCAGTCATACATTTCTTGAGCGTTACAAATATCCATAACACAGGAAAGAAAACTCTACTTGTCACTCCATTTCAGGGGATCTTTATGTGATTATATTGCTTTCATAAATCTTTGTTGTGTTGCACATTTTCCACACATTTAAAGAGATGAATTGGCATTTGCAATGTTTTTAGTTTTCATAATGTGACATATTAAGTGAAAAGGAGGAATATGTGGGAAATAATGTAGGGGTGGAGTTTGGGCTATGATATCATTGTTAAGCCTTTTTCTGGCCACCTGTGTTATTTGATTTTATATGATGTTTTTGATGGATTTTTTAAATTTTTATTATGCCTTTATTATTCAGATAGGACAGTCGAGAGATGACAGGATATTATATGGATATTTTTCTCACAAAAATGTATCGATTCGCTACAGGAGGCCTTTATCCTCCCCCCGTAGCCACATGAGGCACGTTTTATTATGGATAGATGCGCTTTATTTGACTACTTTTGGACTGTTGAAAAAAAAAAACCACCCACCTACTGCCATTCTAACGCTTGGAAGAGCAAGGATCATTTTTAATATAACTCCGATGGGATTCGTCTGAAAGAAGAAAGTCATATACACCTAGGATGCCTTGAGGGTGAGTAAAACATGGGCTAATTTTCATTTTCTGGTGAACTAAAACTGCTTACCTCAAACTCTTTTAACTTCCTGTTTCACAGCTTCTTCTTTTTTCATCAAACATTAAAAGTACAACTGCCTGACCGTGATTCGTCATGCTCTATTTCTTTACCTCTAGCGCATGCTGATGACGTTTTATTCTTCAATAGTAAAGTGTGTCGGAGTCTACAAGTGAAGGTGTCCTCATCATACCGTCTGCATACATCTCCGTCGATCATTTGTATTAGATTCATTATTAGATCCCCAGTCTGATTTGTAATGATCTTATAGGATTGCTGAAATCATGCAGTGCGTAGGAGGCTCAAGACTGGAAATAGTGTTCATTTGATTGTGTGTTCTCTTGAAACAACAAAAAGACCAACCTAAACAGCCCGAGCTTGTGTGATAAACAGCACCAATGTGTAACTAAATAAATTCATGAGGACAAGACCTGGACCTGATCTCTGACCAATCAGGAACCAGTCAAATACAGTGTTAGGTCATTGCGGGGCATGACAGACAATTGAAGACAGTATGTCACAGGATCAGGAGTATTTCCTCATCCAATAACAGTTCCTCGACGTTTACTGAGCCCACAAGGAAAAGCACTTCTCTCGTAGGTGTCAGGAGATCACATTTACAATGTCATGTTTGCTTTTCATTCACACATAATTATCTAAAGCAAAGAGCGCCAAGCAGTCTTATTTGCAGAAAGTTTCTTGCAAGAATGCACCAATGCAAAGAGACCAAATGCACTCAGTTGTACTCACACATACTGATGACAAACTCCATGTGCAATTAAGTGTCAGAAATCATTACATTTATTTCACACTTAAGTATTATTTTAAAGTATTTCTGTATTAAGTACTGTTTTAAAAGTATGTGAAAGTGTACTTATTTTTCACATGGATAGACCAAGCAACTAAGATGGCCCCTGAGTCTCTCTTTTTTAAGTTTTGAGGAATAGTTCCTCAATAGTTCCTCAATAGTTTACATTGAACACAAATGGAAAAGTTTTGAATAAGTTCATGCACCTCTTTTCAGTTCATAGTGACATCTTTCGAGTTACAAAAAATATTGTATGCCATATACCAAATCTGCTGCAGTCCTGCTGTGTGATAAAGAGATTTCAGTTCTCTCTTCACTGATAATCTTAAGCATATGGTGCATAAGTTGAATTGACTGTTTAATGATATTTGTGGGCTTACAGACAGGGTCATTATGAACTGTGTTTAAAACATGCATGCTACATTTCTAGATTGATACAACTGATCATTTTAAACTAAAATCTATTCTTCTTCCTGAAGATACACAATGAAGATGAATAGCAAACATATAATCTATAAACTTAAATCATTCAATTTAGTCATTTTATTACTTATTTCTCAGAGCTCCTCACCCCCCATGAAACATCTGTTAACGGTTTCAGATAAGCACACTTATCTCGACTGCCAAATGGCTTCCATGCATAGGAGAGAAATGTACTTTCATTAACATATTTGCTCTGTATTGTTCACCACATGAAAATGTTAATACATTGCAGACTTAGAAAACCCATGTGCTCACTGTTTTCTGACTGCAGCAGGGGAT
This sequence comes from Tor tambroides, assembly GCA_021397915.2. NCBI lineage: Eukaryota > Metazoa > Chordata > Actinopteri > Cypriniformes > Cyprinidae > Tor > Tor tambroides. Next base: position 18,686 of record JAFVLL020014029.1, on the reverse strand, counting down.
TTCATTTAATGCAGTAACCTCCAAACTGCAGTGTAATTTTTAAACCGAGCGTCTCTGTGGATTCTTGAAATGTGTCCCGAACTGACAAGTTGTTAAAACTACCCCAGATTTATAGAGAAAATGTAAAACATGAGCTATTGTAACACAATACGCACACATCCACACGCGATACGCATGAGCACAGCGCTGTAGTGAGAAACTGAAGAGTGATATATTATAATGAAAATGATACTGATGCATTTCTCTACAGAAATGAGGCCCATATCTCAGCCTTTGGAAGGACACCAGAGAAATGACAAAAGCTATTTAACAGAACAGATGCTGGCCAAATTTTTCTAATGGTGACCTGCTCCCCATCAAATGAAATAAAAGCTGAGAAGATATGACAACTCCATTGGTTTAATAACGTGGCCATGTTGACAGATCCAGTCATAACATGTTAAATCATGAAAAAAATTAATATTGCCTGTGTACACATAATAGAGGAGCTAGCAAACAGATCTGCAATAGATGGAGAGAGTTACCCGTTAGCTTTGTTGTGTGTTTTTGTCATTTTTATATAGTATAAAATCTTGATTTTATATCATTTTTAGATTGTTTTATATATTTTATACTCTGTTTTTTTTTTTAGCTTTACTTATTTTGGTACTTCAACGTAAATTGAATGAAAATGAGAAATGTTGCCTAGCTGTTTAAGGTTTTTTTATATTTTATTTTAAGTTAATGTTTATTTTATATTAGTGCTATCAAATGATTAATCGTGATTAATCGCATCCAAAATAAAAGTTTTGTTTACATAATATATGTGTGTACTGTATATATTTATTAAGTATATATATATGTAAATGCACACACATGCATGTATATATTTAAGGAAAAGTGTTTATATATTTAATATATTTATATTTGATATAATTTATATGAATATAAATATATGTAAATACATGTCAATATTTTCAAAATATATGCTGTATGTGTGTCTTTATATATACATAATAAATAAACACAGTACACACACATATATTATGAACAAAAACTTTTATTTTTGATGCCATTAATCGTTTGACAGCACTATTTTATATTTTATTTCACATAATGATTTATATATATGGTTTCGGTTTTGATCGATGATAATAACCCTGATGCGGACAAACACAGAATTGTCATTGTCGGGTGGATATATAGCGTTAGTTTCCTTTGAATGGCCAGCTCAGTTTGCAGGAGACTTGGATCTGAAGGTGAGAATGCTAAGAAGGACACTGACCGTGAGTGAGATTATCAGTTTGTACCCATAGTTTCCTCAGAGTCTACAGTATGTGTGCACAAACAGACAATACAGCGAAGGACAGGCGGTTCGTGACCTCCTCACGCAGATCAGGAATGTACACAGATTCCCCAGTGCTCTAGACGAGTGGGAGAGAATAGCTTTTCTCACACCTGGACTCCATGACTGTATTTCTCCACTGATGAACATCTGGTTCATTTGACACCTTGATCTTTAGCAGACACTGGCCTAAACCTGACTTTGCAAATATTCAATGAATAAAGATTTGGTGTGCATTTCTTCTACCTGATAACAAAAAACCAAACAAACAAACAAACCAAAAAAAAACAAACTGTAGTGTACTTAAAGATAATAATTAATAAAAAAAAAAGACAAGTGTACTTAAGAAGAGTACATTTGAATGACTATGTCTGTTAATGCACTTTAAATTACATTTTAAATAAATCTTTTCTTCCTTTAAACAAGAACACTTATTTTAATGTGTTGATGCATAAAAAAGCATATTTACATCTAAAGTATTTGTGTAATTACAAATATATTTAAATGCATGCATGGCATACAAGTTTCAATAGAAAAGACATTAAAGTATATTTACCATAAATGCTTGTCAGTACATTCAACAGTACACGGTAACTATGTTTCAAAGACAATAGAAGCAATTATGGGTAACACTTTAGAATAGGGAACACTTATTCACTATTAACTATGACTTTTCCCTCAATAAACTCCTCATTTGCTGCATATTATATAGTTAGTAAGCTAGTTGTTAAGTTTAGGTGTTGGGTAGGATTAGGGATGTAGAATAAGGCATTAATATGAGCTTAATTAGCACTAATACATGGCTAATATTCTATTAATATGCATGCTAATTATCAACTAGTTAAGTGACCCTAAAATAAAGTGTTACCCAATTATGAAACTACAAATAAAGATGGTTTTTTAATACTTTAGTGAGTCAAAAAAGCACTGGTTCAGCCGACAGCTTATACATTTCAGCTATAATACATCTTTTAATTGCAATGAATATGCAGGTAAGTATCTAAAACATTATATTTAGTTCACTCTAAAGTCTTTTTCACAAGGGAGTTTTAGATAACTTTATTTTGACTGTCCTCTTTAGACATTCTACTGTCAGTCATTAGAGTATCAGTAGACTTTTTCAGGTGATGAACATAGAAAAGAATAGGATTCTTTCAGTATATAGACTTTCATAGACTTTGGGTGAAGTGGCTGTTATGGGAAGCCAGTTCATTGCAAACCGACTGCCTGGAAACATTATAGGAGGAAATGATTGGCACAACAGCTTTCCATGACTAAGAAAACGTTTTTTAAAAACACCCAAAAACGTTAACTAAAGGATGTTAATTTATTTAAGTTCAAAACGGTGAGACTAACAGTTGAATTCTGGAAATATTTACAATTTAATAAGAACATTTTTTGTGACACCTGGCCACACCTGGGCTTTCCCGGGTAAACCAGGACATGTTGTCACCCTCAGAGCACAGAATGTCAACAATGTCTCAAACTGTGCTCACATTTGCCAAAATGCCAAGTCTGCAGCTAAAAGTCAGAGATCGCAATAGCAGCTAATCTCAAATTCTTCCAGCTGATCTGAGCTGTTTTCTTATCAGCTAGAGGATACAAAAGGATTTAGTGTTTTACGCTGTTCTTTTAGAATAGCATATCTTTATAGGGTAGGGGATGTTGTAAAACAGCCAGACAAATCAAACAAGAGAGGCAACAAGAGACCGTGTGCCAAAATCACACAGTCAGGAAGGATTTAGCATTTGAGCAGATCTCATATGACTGTAATGCACAGCCTAAACCTCAGAAGAGCGAATTAAATGTGAATACCCTCCCTCTAATCAGACTGTTCAGCTTGTATGTATGATGTTTCTCTATCAGAGCTTGTTGTCAGAAACGATTCTTTGAGATCCATAGGCTGAGATCATGCTTTCAGTGTAATTTCTCAGTTTAGCCATTATGGTTTATGCTGGATGAACTTGTATCGGACTGTTCATCAGTTGTCTATCCTCTGTTTCACACACTCATGGGTATAGTACCCTGTGTAAACTAAGCATCTGGACTTGATTACCTTCCTAACCCACACACACACATCTCTACAGCTACTGAAACTTCAGCGGTGATGTGCATGCAAACTCAACACAATGTTGCTCTTTATTTAACGCACAAGCCTTTCTCACTGTTCAAACTCATCCCAGAACCTATCCAGCGATTGTGTCTCCTGTTCATAGAGCAGCTGTGTGTGTATATCCACCCATCTGTCCATCAGCATGTGCACCAACACAAACGCGCTGGTCAACGCTATTGTTTGTGCAGCCCCATGCACAGCTGAGGCCTCGAGCTCTGCCACTGGAATGCTGAGTTGTGTGATAAAAGCTACATCCACTGTCTAGAAAAAGGCATGTTTTTGGCCACAGTTTTTCTGTCTGAAAATCTCTCATGATTGCTAAAACAATTCAACCGACATCCCATAGCTCAAACAGAAGAGCATGTAAGTGAATTTAGATCATTGTTAAAGATTGATGCAACAGTGTCTTGATTAGAGTTTGAACATCATGGCAATGTCAGTAGCTATGACTTTTGCACAGGCAAAAATTAAAGCACATTTATTTTTGTACAATGAATTCCACAGGTGAAAAATGCAGGAGCAGAAGCTTTGATAACACTTTAGTACATAGACCAATTCTCACTATTAACTAGTTGCTTATTAGCATGCCCATTAATATCATATTGGCTGTTTGTTAGTTCTTATAAAGCACATATTCTACATGACCATATTCTACATCCCTAAGCCTACCCAATGCCTAAACTTAACAACTACCGCACTAACTATTAATAAGCAGAAAATTAGCAGTTATTGAGGCAAAGGTTGTAGTTAATGACTTGTTTTTAGTGAGAATTGGACCTTAAAATAAAGAGTGATGTGACCAAAGTTTTTTTTATGCAGCACTTTATATTCTTGAATGTGTTCTTCTTACAAAGAAGTGGTTGAGTAGATACTGCCTCATTCGTTTAGTGTAGCTTTGATGAACCACCGTCCACAGAGAGGTCACTGCCAAATCAAGTGATGTCTCTTTAGTGCACTGATCAAAATGATTTTGTGTTGAAGTAAATGCTACAGAAAAACAAATGTAATTTCTACATTAAATAATTTAGTTCAGGCAAGAATTAAAAAAAGAGTAAATTCAGTATTAGTACTCAATTTAAGCTTGTAGAATTTAAAGTTTGAACATATAAGTATATTTTACTTGGAATTGTTTGGTTTTTTTACAAATATTGTTTAAGTAAATATCAACGTCATGATCCCGTTGTTCCCATCATGCACTTCAGCATGAATAATTAATAAGGTTTTTTTTTTTTTTTGCTGTTTTCGAGCTGTTTTATGGTTGCTTTTGTTGTTAGGTTAAGTAAATTTACTCAAAATGACCCATTCACACTCAAACACTATTCACTGATCGTCATTGTGTATCATGTGCCAAGTATTCAGGTCTCTGTGTTCATTCAGTTAGTAACTATATTGAGTCAACATATTACCTTAAAAAGAATAACGAGCTGATCAAACTCCATCTGGCCACGTTAAATTTACTTATTTCCTTTGCTAATTTTACATAACTTAGTTAAGCAGAGTTTACTTAATTCCGTATTTAAATTTTACTTAAAAAAATATGCGTGCAAAAACTTGCAAAATAAAAATTAATTAAATTAAAATTAAATTTAACTTCTTGTTTTTTTCAGTGTGTGTCAAAGTTTGCAAACTGTGATTTGACTGTACAATTTCACCAAGGTAAATGTTATTTCTTAAAAAAAAAAAAATCAAATTCTAGACATTTTACAAAGTTACAAATGCAATTGTTGATGGGGGAATCCAGTGAACTATCACTTGCAGTCATTAATACAAAAAGCAGTGTTGTTTTTAGGTTTTATTTATTTTGTGGTTCAGTACTCCAGCCTTAATTTAAATTGTTTTAACAGTCTAAGAGCTTGGCACAAAAGCTCTCCACTGCTGAGAGACAGTCTTAGTTTATAATGCAACCTGTCACGAATCGGGTCCATGCTATTCCGGACAATCACCACCAGAGGTCACTCACTCACCACATGGACTCTCACACCACTCAGCACACCGTA